>KN716433.1:4289-27425 GCA_000816705.1 Dictyocaulus viviparus | reverse complement strand
GTCGAATTATACATAAAGTAGAGATTTATTATATAATCATACTAATTTCTCTTCTCTAAAGACTCATCGTATCGAGGCGAGTAATAAGCAAATGTTCTGATTCATAAAAGGTCATAAGTATATCGACATCGTGATCAGCTTCTGGCATCGATATTAGAAAGGGACATTGTTTAAACGTATCTAGTCTCAGCCCTCTGCTATATAAGCAGCTATAGTAAGCGCCTCCTCCGCACTCTTTATTCATGACCCTCAACCCAACCTTCTTTTACTTTTGCTACTAGACTGGTTATCATTATCTCGTAAAACTATGGATCTCATATAATTTTCCATGATAATCCCCGTATATTAATTCATGACGTAATTCCTTTTGTTGAGCTTGATATATTTAACTTCGTTCATATTTTGTCAACTAATGGTATCTGATTGCCTAAACACAGTTCCAGGGTAATTATTTATAACGGTCCTATTTTATTAATTTTGATTTATCGTCATTGTAATCTTGATGTATTATTTTTATGTATTGTTTTAATAAAGGTTCATTATAAAAGTTTGAGGTGCAACCACTCACGTTTGCAGCGAACTTTACGACAACTGAACCTAGGCCCTTGAATAGGAGATAAAACACTGGTAAGCAGACTAGAATGGATGTATGCGCGGTTTTTCCAGCCTTGCCAGTTTACATACACATATGAGGTACATTGGTAAGAAAAAGACATGTGTAAGATTAGCAGCACTCACTCGGAGCAGAGTGGTCAACTCAAGTCACTGTGTAGACCAAGCTTACATTTAATCATCTCTACGATATCATGTTGAATACGAATGCTCAGACGCATCCAGAACTGAGTTCGTAAAAATTTAGCTCTATCAGTGAAAAGGCAGAGCTTTGACAGTTAAACAGCAATGAAATAATGAAATAAGAAGAAAAACAAACGTGTTTTCTTCATTCGATTCAAGCATTAGTACACTCCTTCCACCGGGACGTCCCACGCTGGTATAACATCTGAATTGATATCAAGTTAAATCGTGAAGTTTTTAGATTTTTGGACTTAGTGCTTAGACTGTATCAAATGCTTTCTAAGTTCGTCGCTATTCTACAGTGCTACCCTTCTTACAACATGAATATTACAATCATCACTTATCATACCGCTTTGATAGAATGAACGAATACAATCTTTCTATCCTTTCTTCAATTTTCATCTGTTCTTCATCAATAACCATTCCACACTCCCCTTTGCTCTCTTTACACCACTCCGAACTCTCCTCTCGACACTTCGTCTTCTCAAACATAAGACTGTCGATTTAGCTCACTGTTTCATTCTGGGTTCCTTCTATATATGTTAGAAGTTTATTCGTCAAAGTTTGAGTTACATCACCCAACTTTATAATTAACTATATGGCTACCGAATCTGAGTCAACATATAGTGCATTTAGCCGGATTTCTAGATAAACATGATGAAAAGTCTCGCATGGAAACAGACAACGTTCCATCCTGGAGGCTTTTCAACGCTTCAACCATCTGTTGGTTTTTCAAGACATATATCGTGAATATAATTTTCTATGTTCGAATCATGACAACCATACTTTCCCCATGTCAAGATCTGGAAATGAGGGACAATAGTGTTCTCGCACATCTCACAAGGGAAAAAAGGAGCTCAATTACATTGTATATGAAGATGTCTCCCAATGAAATGAATGAACAGGAAATGATAGTAAAATCAAAGAATTCGATGAAAGCAATTTAGAAGGAACTTGATGGAGTTTAAAAAGATATTGATTCAGATTCAACTACTGTATAGTGATGGATAGCATAGACTTAAAGATTCGAAATTCTAAATTTGAACAAAGCACTTATTACAGCATTGGAAAAACGTAAGATGTAACAGACGAGGCACAAGATTTCTGAAAAATATCTAAATTTTAGGAGTGCAACAAACTAACGTACCTCGGGAGAGAGCGTTTGTACAATCTGCATAGCGCAAGAGATATTCTATGATCGCTGACTCTAGATGATGTGCCCTCTTCAGACGAGAAACCACTGGAAGGCATCACACCTAGAGTCAGCGAAACACAGAGTGTACAAACTGATTTACAGGAAGAGCGTCACAAAGACAAAGAAGCAAATAGGCGAAGAAGAGGAAAATAAATCTAAAGTAATCTCGCACATAGTGATATCAGTCACCAGCTTGGAGGAGTAGCTACATAATAGCGCTACTCTAACAGTTCCCACTACACCTGTGCACGATCATGAATTATTGAAGAAGCAAAACACTAATGATACTATGCCATTAGTAACCTACAGTATCTTCAGTGCAAGACAAAAAACAACAAAGAGAAGCATAATGAAAAGACGATCAGGTGAGACCTCGTGGAAGGTGTCGCAAAACGTCCAAGAAGATCCTTAGAAAATTTCGATGTTAGGTCAAGCATAAAGATGTGAAATACGTCAAAATAAAAGATGTACTAAGAAAGGAAACAATTCCGAAAAAGAGTAGAGGTTGCGACCACAAGCACAATTATACATGAAAAGCAACCTAGATCTAAGTAAAAATTGACCAAAGAAGTCACTGGCAAATAGAAGTGTTAAAACATATGAGAAACTAAAAAGAACTAGAAAAAGCAAATGGAGGTAAGAACTTCAGAAACCAGGAAACCATACGAAACATCAATGGGAAAAGATTTCGAAAAGCGACCATGTCATTTAAACGTCACAAAAACATCGAAAATTTGCAAGATAAGAAGTGTAACAGATATCCTCTTTTTGAGAGGATAAGTACAGCTTCCACTGTCTGTTTGTCAAAATAGCGACCACGATCGCATGATTTTCTACAAACACCAAGCGCTACCTAGTCAGCCTGTAAAAGAACCAGGGGCACACAAACATGTGTAAATCGGCTAAGTCATTATTTTAGAAGAGTATGGAGAAGATTTCTTATGAAAACCGAATCTTTTTTATCTCCTTAGATATCCGATATCCCGCATGTACCGTTTCAATAACTTGTTATGCGTGTTGATAATTATAGATTCAGAGATTTACTTCCCTTCGTAAAAGGCAGACTATCTTCATTGTCACATTACGTAAATTGTTAGCAGACGTAAAAAGGCTCAATACACACTCATCACGCATAAGTTACAGCAGTAGAAGTCAGAAGATATACACCGTCGTGACGGCGTGAAGCCCACACCCCCAGGCATGTATATTACTATACAATTCGATAATCGTCCAGTGTACGCTATTACCAGTGCTTACTTTTAAAGCGGACGTAGTGGTGACAAATGGTTACGTTTCATTCATTTTTCGTCAACCAATTATCATTCCACCTTGATATGTTAGAGGAATAAAGATTTCTAGCCTTTCATTTGGGTTGCATTCATCCTCCGCTAATGACTCCACTTTTACTCTTTTCACATCACTTACCTCCACACTCTCCTCTCTACGGTTCGTCTTCTCAAACGTACGGCTACCCATCCATCTTATAGTGTCAGTTGATTTCTTTGTTTATTTAATAAGAGTTTATTGATTGAAGATTATACATCACACAAGATAGTAACTATACGACTACCGAACGCGAGCCAATATAAAGAGGTCGATTTGAGTACAGTTTGGAATATGTTTGGTTTTTCTTTCTCTAGAAATTTATGCGTCATATATTTATATTATTTTTGAAACAACACTTTTTATAACGATATTTTCCTCCTCAGAGACGTAACGGGTTCAACTGATTTTCCATACTCTTGGATATTTTTATAGATCCATAAAGTTAATCCCCAATCCAAAGTTTCAACATCCAGACAGTAAGCTTCTTCAAAAAACCCACCGTTGAAATACAATTTCATAGCTGAATTGGATTGACTTCGACGCGATGTTATCATAAACTTTCTCTGTTGATCCTTACGGCATACGGTAACAAAAAGGGTGACTACAAACCTCATAACAAAGGCGAAAAGTTCAATTTAGACAAAATCTCGTTCAATTTAGATTCCACCTCTGATGAAGTAAGCAAACTCACTAAACATTTATACAAAGAACGTTAGGAAGCACTTTTGAACGCTGTCCATTATTCAATAAGTACTAGATAAAAGAGGGATGAATAGTGCAGTAGTAGGTGAATCCACAGTGACGCGGGTTTGATACCGTATACGCGAATCGGATGCCAGCTCCGGGCCAACCAAGTCTTCCATATCTCAGGAGTCAATGAATTGACACCAGAATCATCTTAGAGGATAAGTAGCACTGAGTTGGCAAAAGAATGGTCTTCTCAAGTACTTTGCTTAGGTCACTCTCCTTCAAACGCTTCCACTATAACACTAAGACGAATGGGTGGAATATCTTTACGCAGACAGAATACAACAATGCTTATTATTATCCTTATAAAGTAAACTCGTACAATTGCTGAAGAGGATGAAAATGACGTTTATTTTAAATTATTTTTAGATTAAAACTTAAATGTCAATAAGAATTCAATTGTTCACTTATGGATATCATTTGCAGCATAGAGATCATTACAAATCATCATATTTAATTCAAGAAATAACAGTCGTTGAAAATCTTTTCATGTACGCCACGCTAAACCTTGTTCTTATCAATCACTCGGAATCGATCTGAGTAAACGTGGTGGAACTCACCCCTCATTCCTCTTGTTTTGTATGTCGATGTAATCGACTTCATGATGTTTCCAACGAAACCGAATACAAGTATTCTTTTGAATTCTCTCCATGGCTTGTTTGATTACTTTAAGCTCTTCATAATCTTAAATAAATCAGTATTTTTTTGCAATTAACTCATGCCTTTATTAAATATAATTGCAAGCTTAAGATTTTTATTCAAAGGCTTATACGTATTGAAAAGGGTTCTTTCACAGTCTAGAAAACCCTTCAGACAGAAAAATTTTGTAAAAAATATATTTTCCTTCGAAAAACGGTCCACTATTGTTTTTTGAATGTAGAAATATTCTTTCACGTAGACTTTTATACCGATAAATTATGAAGCCATAAATATTACTGTCACATGAAAGTCATTGGAAGGATAAGGATAATATTGACGTCATCTATTTTCTTGTTAAGATGCGCCACCAACGCGTCTTGATGCCATAATAGAGGAATTTTAACATAAGCGCTCTATATAATGACTTGAGGTGACCAAGTAACTGCTGCCTATCTTTCTTCATTGTGCTGACAGCAATTCAACAAACTTTGGGGAATGGAAGGCTTGGCTACTCCGAGGCTGGACTCGAGCCTACGTATACATTATCAAGCCCAATTATCACTGGGTACTTACTAACATTGCGCTATGCCATTAGCATTGAGTAGTTAATGGAGCAGAACTAATCTAATCACAGAACTTGAACATCATTCTGGATTCCAACCCGTGTATGTATCTAATTCAAGCACAACATGCATAGAAAAATTTTAGTAGATCTCAATATGAAGCTTACAATCTTTTTATTGAAAAAGTTCAATGTTAGGCAGCTTCAAGAATCACCGATTTTCTTATAACGCGCTATAAAATTCACGACATTATTTTTTAAATTTTAACAAGCAATATAATTATTTTTAAGAGTACATTGAATTAAATGTTTTCCGTAGTTATTTTTTTTCGGGGGTTACTGTTATTTTTTCCTATATATCGTTTTTTTCCAAAGTGTCCTCATATCAAAGTGCTTCTTATAGAGTGTTGTTTTTTTTCTTCTTTCAATTTGGCTAAAAATTGTGTTTTATACCGTAGGATTCTGCTTCAATGATGAAAGTATTCAATATTTAATTAATAATGACTTAACCTCTGAATTTCTCATCAAAACCAAAGATAGCAACATTTGATAAGCTTTGGTATTTCAAATTTTCTTGACATACCGTATCGTCCAGTCACAACATACGGTATTACGGTATTTCCTTTCGCGTCTTTGACATTCCATTTGCGCTGCGAGTTATTGAAGATAGCGTTACGGTATTTGTTACCAATACTGTTGTAACGTAGCCTAAAATTCCAAACAAAAAACTTCCATAATTATGAAAAATCAATGTTGGTTGAGAAAGAAACTGTAAGATGAGATGAGGTTTTGCGTTCATCAATCCTCGTGTGATACGCCTACGTACTCCTGTTCAATTTCATTAAGTGGAAATATTGGAGGCTAGCCTGGTCTATGCAATCACTTTAATTCATCACTCTCCACCCAGTCAGTGCTGCCAATGGCACCCGAATTTCTCTCTGTCACTAATTTGCTGACCCTGGAAGAATGGCTCGCTTGGCATGCCTGCAGGCGGCCGTAAACGTGATTCGGAGATGGGTATTACTGTGGGATTTGTCCTGCTGCCGGACGCGTTCCTTTGGAGAAAACTTCATTAAATCATATTTTTTAATGACTATGTGTTGGGCATTCATCAGCATTGGCTAAGCGTAGTGCCGATATCGGATCATCAGATGGATCCTGTATACGGTAAAGTGCAGAAAACGATTCCAGTGAGAAATGAAAAACTTGAGGGATATCACAGTAAGAACATGGGCGGTGCGATCGATAGCACGTTAATCGGAGACTCGTTGTACGAGAGTTCAAATCGATTTTGATGTCCATGATTTGTGATTTATTAAGTACTCCAGGCTTATATCAATTTTTTTCAGCTAAATTATCCTTGAATTTTGGTTTTTGCTACATTCTACTTTTAAGCAAATAATATTTTTTGTGAGGAAAAAAAAATTCTCGTTGATATCTTTGAAATGAACGAAATGGATTAGCTTACCTTTGTATTGTCCGTAATTGCAAGATATCACCCTTGCCGTCGTTAAAAATATCGATCGTTTTCCTCTGAATAGATATCCTTTTAAATGATGAATTATTAAAATTAGTTTTACACTCAAAAACCACCTTGAAGTAGAAAATTCTTATTCTTTTCGAGAAAAAATATCTTAAACGTTGCAACGAATCAAATAAAACTAAATAATAAATGTTGAAATTAAATCTGCCACCTATTATTGAACTTATTGTTTCCTCAAATTTCAATATTCAAATAAGCCTAAATGCTCCATTCTGTTTTGACTTACCTTTGCTAATGTCATCTTAACGGCGAAGAGGTAAATAAGAACTCGCCATAATGCAAGTGAAGTTACCATGTAAAATATTACTATAATAATTTGAATTAGCCAGTTTATAGCATCAATCGATAATGTATCTTTTACATGATAAGGATGAGCAGCACAATGGAAAAATTCCAAGTGAATAAACAGCACCTTGTAAGCTGAAGTTAACAGTAGCGGTTTTTTCTTGCATTCAACGAAACTTCAAAAACATCATAAATTCTTACTGTTAACTCATTTTTAATTTGGTTGCTTATCTTTATAAGTGTAGCACTCGGTTTTCTAATATTCAACAAACCACCATAATAATTAGCCGTTGTTTGTTTGTTTTTCTTGTATTTACAGAATGATCGAGGTAACGCCAAAGTGCAAAATTATAATCGTATAGTGGTGGTGGAGCTTTAAAACCTTAAACATAATAACAGTTAATTATAATTAAAAGAAAAAATATGCAAATATAGTGAGGTTTGGCATTTGGCCACAATCCGCCTATGCATTTGTATTAAACGTGATTTCGTGGAGGTGGTTGATCGCGAACCTCATCTATACTGTTACTCGATTTGATCGCTCTTCACCAAGTCAGCACTGTTTATTGTGCCCAGGATTCTCTGGCAGTTATTTACTGATTCGGAGGGATAGTCAGCTTGGTAGGCCTGAGGAGCGGGTGCGAGCCTGATTCGTGGCCACGTATTGCTGTTGGCCCTCTCACCACCACGCCTCGCATAAATGGAGAAAAATGAATAAGTGCAAAATAGTTTCATATAAACAAACATGTAAGAAGTATATTTATTCAGTAATAAAAATGTGATTAACAAAATTTTTTGTTAATTTTTTGTTTGCACAATGAACGAAATCAAGCTGGAGTACGAAAGTCGATATGACTGAATGCAGTAATGTGAAGTAATAGAATAAAATATAAAAATAAGTATATAGTCATTTTATAGTGCGAGTTATATCCCTCAATAGATCAAATTTCAACGCTCTGTAATGAGGACTGAAAAACTCACAAAACTACATACATCCAAATAATGCATGGAATATTCAGTGTGTTCACTTTACTTTAACTAATGATAAACCATTTTTATTAAGAAAAAAGTTCAATAAAAAGTTTTTCTAAAGGTTATAATTTTGATAGCACTACTAATATTATAATATATTATAATAATATTATTATAATATGATAATGTAATATATTATGTTGTGTATTATGATCCTTTATTGATGAAAGCTAAAGAAACACAACCGATATGATGAGGATGAAGATGAGGATGAGGATGAGGATGAACTGAGAGGAATTAATAGTCGAATACGTTCAATCCACTCTTTATTTGAGCAGCAGAATCCGTTTTATTTTCCTCTTTTGAACATGGAAAAAATTCAAAACAAAATTATTGGTCGGAGACAAAGAAATAATCGACTTATCGTTAATTATTTTTGATATTGCAGCTTATATCCACTTGTAGAAAACGAAAGTATACGAAATATTTCTGAATAGAAATGGAATAGTAATCAGTTTTGTTTATTGATCGTAAAAATCAATACGCATCAAATAAATGTGTGTTCTAGAGGTTTGTTCTATTGATAGTTGTTCTATTGAACAGATTCATTATATGACGACTATCTACGTCATTCACGAGGTAGAAGTACAATGACGTCATCATGTTCACACTGATGTACAAAATAAGTTCAATGATATGTACGATTATAGATGAAGCTTTCAATTTTCATCCGATCTAATCCAATAATTTCTCGAAAATTTTCCCTTTTGTGATACATTTAAATAATATTTCGGAAGCTTTTCATTTAATGCTGCTCTATAACTAAGTGCATACTAATATTCATAAATGGAACTGTTTTTGTTCTGCAATAGAAAACATTCGATTAATTTGGTTTATCGATTGAATTTCATTGAACTCAATTCCAGTAGAGGAAAAAAAGAACGTGCTAAACAAAAAACAAACACTGATAAATAATAACAACATGGAAATATTTAATAACGTTTCAACTCATTCAGTTTCAGTTAATCTGGCTGTAGAGAAAAAAAAATCATCGATTATGGATAAATTTTTGTTTTGTCGATATCGTTACCTCGACCAATTTCAAATTATGAAATGACTCACTGAGGTCGATGTAGATGAATTAACTTTTTTTTTTCCTCTGCATTTTTCAATGATTTTTTATAACCTCAAAACAAAAATATACATAAACATTGAAACATTTAAAAATTTAAAACTTTATAATATAATTAATAATTTAATCTGAATATAAGGAATGATAATATTAGTAAATTGCTTCTAAGCTATAAATTACTATTTTTGTTACGGTATGTATTGATTTTCAGGGTGATCAAACGTTTACTGTCATTCGTTCCACGCTTGGTCACCACGTTACAGTACCCAGAGGCTATAATGAATAAGTTCAAAAATCTAAAATATAATTAAATATTTGAAAAATCACAACATATACGATAAATGTCTGAAAGATATTAATGTTGACAATGAGAAAGAAACAACAACAATAAACACAATAATAAACCATAAAAACAATAAACAACAACAACAACAACAATAGCTATACTGATGATGATAATTGTAAAAAAAAATATTCACATTTATATAGAGGTAGATCAAAATTGTATTTGGGGAATTTTCAGAGCATTGAGTTTTTAAAACACACGATCATTCGCTTATCAAAAAATAATAATAATAATAATAATAATAATAATAATAATAATAGTCCTATAGGTCTTTGAAAATAACTTAAATGTTGATGTAAATCGTCCTTAAAACGACCGAAAAAAAATGTTAACTCTACTCAGATGAAGCATAGCAGACAGGAATCTTCTGCATTGAGGAGAGTTCGATATCTGCTGGAGGTCTCGAGATTTATGATTATCTCACATATCAACTCATAATCACCTCACTTATATGTAACATATCAACTCAACTATGCGATTATAGCTGTAGAAGATCAAAAATAGATATGAAGATTATGAGGCAAGGAGGTTTGAAGATAAAAAGGTCTGAAAGAGCTTGAATATGAGGAAAATTAACTCATTCTCAAAAAACAATTTGACACAATTTCTGTTTACCAAATTTCTCAGGGAAATCTTACAATTAGACAGAAGATTGCTCAAAGTTCTTTTGTAATTTTTGTATTGTTTTGTATTTTTTTGGACGGTGTATTTTTCCTCACTTCAAATAAGTTCAGATTAAAAAAAATTCATAGCGCTTTATGGAAGAGCATAAATCGGATTGAAAAAAAGAACAAAACAAAACATCACATTATATGATAAATAGAACAATAATGTTATGCAATGATATTTGAGTGCACAAAGAGGAAAATTCCACTCAACAGTGTTCGAGGTGATTACGGTATAAAACAGATGCGTTTGTGACTCACTTAAAAAAATTCCCAGTTACATAAAAATTCATAGAATTCAATCGCTGACAATTTATAAGAATTGGAAAACATTATGCAAATGAGATAAGTTAACATTAAAAGGAAGTCAAGCTAAATATTTCGTATTATAAATATTGTGCTGTTTATTTATATTTTTACATCGTTAAGCATTTTATCGTGTTGTACTTCAAATGTTTCAATCAATACTACAGCTTCCCTTACTCTCTTCTATTGATCGCTTTTAGTACTGAGGTCATCTGGTAGAAAAATTTAAAGCTTTTTTTTATTCGTTTTCTTTTTTCTTGATCTTTTCGCTATTAGTTAATAAAAATGTTCAAAAAATAATTCTACAACATAGTTAGGAGTTCAACGAGATCATGTGAGGGTTTTTCCTTTTTTGAGCTTTAGATCACTTACTACTGTATCGATTAGAGCTAAACGGAATTTATATTTTCATACAGATCAACGATTTGATAAATAAAGCTTTAAGATTGAACAGCTCAGAATGGAGGAGTACTAGTGAGTTCGATTCTGGCATAAGAAAAGTAAGAATGTGATTTTAGAATGAGTATCAGTTTTCATGAGGTCGCTCTGGATATGTAGCATAGAGGAAAAGTATGTCGGATGAATCAGTCACTCGCGTAACTCTCATAACATTTAATGACTTTTTTCGCACTTACATTATTGTATGACAAACCGTTTTCAGTCAATATCACTGAAAATTTGCATAATGCTTTCCCTCTCTGAAACGCAAAAAAAGCATGAGTTACTATTCATTTCATTCATCATATATTGTTGTTATTTTTTTTTGTAAGGATTATTTTCAATCAGTACGAATTGCAACTAGAAACTATTTCGAATACTGAATATCATTGCAATGTTGTAGATATCGAATCAATCTATCTGTTTTTTTTTTGAAACAAAAAATCGATACAATATGATATCGATCGATACGAATAAATCATCGGGTTTATTGTGAACTCATCAATATCTATCCATCTGCCAAGTAGAACACTATTCAACTCCTTTCACTTTCTGCTTACAGATCGTTTTTTTTACCCTTCAAAGGTGTTTATTATATTAATATATAAAAGAAATCTATCCACTACATATAATGACATCATTAATAATCAATCAATAAATCAATTTTGCTCTAATCATTATTTTACTTGTGAATAAAAGCGCTGTTCGTTGATCTAATTCGATTAAATTTCTCGTTTTTCTTTTTGTTTCATTATAAACAATTTACGATTACGATAAATATTGCTAAGAGAGGAAAAATGAATTAATCAGAAACGAGGGTGAGGTCTCAATGAACTGAAATCATAAGATATTCAGAGTAATAAAAAAAATTTGTAAATATTTATTAATAAATATTAGAAACTTTGAAAAACTCTTAGCAAGAGCAATAAGATGTTATCAGTTGCTTCCAACGAAAGAATATCATTGGTTGGAGTAATGAAACCCTGAAAAATTGTGAATCCTCAGAATCTTGAAAAGCTCAAAGTTCTTCTAGACTAAATATCGATTTTTGTTATTCTTTTCTGCTCTTTGAACCTTTGAAGATGTTTTTATGAAAACGGTAACTTCCGATCCGACATGTTCATCATTTCTTCAACGCAGCAGAACAGAGACGGCGTCGTTCAAATGTTATAAAAAATTATTATCATATTATTACGGCTTTTTCTTATCGATTATTATTGGTTTTTATGCGTATTCTAAGCAAAACACAGCTGTTAAAATAATGGCAATGTGTTGGACTCATTCTGTCGATGCACTTCATATCGAACGTCCTCATCATCTCTTCTACAATCAAGTCGTCATCATTGCCATTTTTTAAATCAATTTCCCAACCTACCTCTGTTTATCGATGAGGAGAATCCTCATGCTTCCTCACTTTCATCTTAGTATATTTCTGCATTCAGCTCTTTTAATTGCATATACGTTTGTTAAAGAAAGTTAATATGGGAAAAAAATCTGTAAAATTGACTTCAACCGATATGAGGAAAGCAATTGCAGCGTGAAAATATGTAATACCGTGACAGGTTATATTTCAGAATTGCTATGCTATGAAGGTAGAGAATTTGAATAATGAGGATAGAAATTAATTGTGTTTCTAGTGAGGACAATCATTTGGAAGCTTAGAACTCGAATAACTAGCGAACTTCATGAAATGACGTCGAATTTGAATATGTTTGAGGAGGAAATGTCGTTATGAAGTCTTTTTTTCTTGAGGTTTTCCTCAGAAATTTATGTTAGTGATAAAATATGCTATCATAATTGAATTGACAAACAATTTCTGTATGATATACGACATCGTTATTAAAGGAGTTGAATAAATAAAATGTATCATTGAAGTATTTGTTGAATGCTCAGAAGATGAATACCATGAAAATTTTATGATAACAAGAAACGAGGATCGGCATGAGTGAGTGACGAGGTGAGAAGCGTAACGACAATGTAACGACACGTCCGTCATTCATGCTTAAAATATGGTATTGTTTCATTGTAGTAGTAGTAGTTAATAGTATTTAATTCCAACAAATACATTTAAGCATAAAAAGGTATGGAAATTTTTATGTATAAAACATTACTGAAGAAAAATGTCTTCTCGGCGAAAAATTCTCTCAAAATGCCGATGAGTTATTGAGTTCATTCAAGACAGCTTAATGGTTAGAATTTTTCATTTTAAAATGATTTAAATTTTTTAAATAACACATGAAGATTTTCTAATTCAAAGGATTCGATATGAAATGCATTCTTTCAAAAAAAAGAACTTTCTAAGTAGTTTTCCTCGCAACAGAGCAATTAATTTATTCAAATTATCTGAGGATTCCCTTCGATTGCCATCATGACGTCAATGTGACGTCAGACGTTTTTTTTTGTAGACTTTATTTGTATGAGTACTATCGTATCGACATGTTATTGTATTTGCTTTCGATATTTATTCGTTGAGTGTTTTTCAGTACATTGTTATTTTTTTCAATGAATAATATCGACTACATTCTAAAATCAACATGTCATGACAAACCTTTTACACTTTCCTGCAATGTCATGACAAACAACAAAATCATACTCAGCTTATATCCGACTATTTTCAGAGCTTTGTTGACTCGTTTGCTTTCGTTTTCCTCGCTGCTCATTCTGATATTTTAATTTTTCTACAATGTTCCTCAAATGCCAATCGAAAGCAATAGACAGTAGAAAACAATTCTACTGAATATTCCTCTTAAGTATCTAAAAATTATAGAGTCATGAAGAGTTTGATGATAATATGGTGTCTATTGGTTCTCCTTTGTGTTACTGAATTGACGTCGGCAAAAGTAAGTGAATTATTGAGAGATATTTTTATGTTCATTTGAATACATTCCATTAGTTGTATGCAGCAGCTGAACATTCGAATATACCTCTCACACATATCCTATGTTAGCTCAGGTTCTGTTGCCCTATGATTTATCCCAAAACCAAAGTTGGGTGATGTACCTCAAACTTGAATAATTAAACTGTATTTTAAAATAGGGAAAGAATGGAAAATATCGTTTCGATGGCAATACGAATAAAAAACGTATATAAGAGAAAGAGTCCTCTCCTGAGAGAGAGTGAAGAGAGGTATAGTCGGTGGAAGAGCAGAAGTGAGATGAAGTCCAACAATAGAACGTCGTACAATAACTCCAACAATAAGTAGAAGAATTGGAAGAAGCAGAAGTCGAAGAAGAAGTAGTAAAAGAGTAAGTCTAGATGGAAGGCTAGAGCTCTTTTGTACCTTTATTCAATCAAAGTGTTATGAATGATATATAGATTATAACTACATTTTGTGGTGGTTTATTATTTGTGAATGGATGGGAAGTACCAAGGATTGCTACATACCCAAGTGTTCGACGAGATGGTGACATATCGCCAGAGCTGCTCAGTACCGTGTTGCCGTAGATCATGAAGTGACTTGATTAAATCGAGAAGGACACACCAATTGATTGAGAATTCTTGTCAAATCTTCATTTGCGGATAAGATCGAAAATTATTTCTCCGATGGGTATCAATGAAGCAGTGAAGGTGTTTATTGAGCTCAATGGACTGAGAAAACGATTGGACTGAGCATAAAGCGGAGAAAGATGCACTTTATAGTAAATTAATAGATTGAAAGGAAAAATCAAGAAAACGGAGATCACCTAATTCATGTATGTTGGACGTTCAATAAACGCGGAGAAGAGCATGAAGAAGAAAGTAGACAATAGAAGGAAAGCAGCAAAATTCATTCACTGAAAGATGCTTCAAATATTGTATTCGCAAACTTTATACTCATGTCTCCGATTGAACAGTCCTTCCGGCGAGCTCCTGTTTTGCGGTAAGAACGTGTCCTATACTTCGAATACGTCAACAATACCTTGGAAAAATCATGGAGCACTTGAGCAATGTCTTCTGAAAGGTGGTCAGTACTCATAACACTTAGCCCGCTTACCTAGCTTCTATCGAAGAAAATTATCACGTGTTCGTCATTTAGAAGACTTTGTATCGCTAGCAAAATATGGTGGACGCCTACGGTAAAGTAATAAAAAGAATGGACAGTAACAGATGGAGCAAGAGAGCTTTAGAATGGACTCCAAGAGAATGAAACCGTTCTCGAATATGACTATAAACAGGTTGGGTGGACGTATTCGTAAAGAGGATTGATCATCTACGCTGGCAGCCGTCGTTAGTTAACAGATCACATTTTCTTATTCGCATTGACCGTCATTCTGAAATTATAACAACACGACGATCGCGAAAATAGACAAATATACAATGAGCTGTAGCTCAAACAACAACTTAAGACGGTCCATACAAATGTTTGAGTGGATAATCGCTCAACTTATTGTAAAGTACATCTGAGTGATCGCTCACTGATACATAGTAGGATCTGAAATCAAATAAGCTAAGATCTCGTAAGCTTATGAAATCAATAAATGCGTCACCTACCTGCTTGTGTTTTGACGTCATGTCGTAATCGAGTGCGAATTTGGTATATGCAATGACTTTAGGTGAGCAATGCTGCCTAATATAAGACTGAATATCCTTCCAGTTTTTATTGATACCAATTCACCGATCTCAAACAGATGGTGTGCTTATGAAATCTGCATGCAGAAGCGAACCTGTGTGCATTGACTTGACCCTGCCAATTAAAATTGCAGATTCTACCACTGCTCTATATTGCCGAATGGTTGAACTTATAATAAGCGTATCAGCCAGCTTTATTAGAAAATGCAGAATATGTTTTCTACTAGAAGATATTTTTACGTCTTTTTAGGGCAAAGTTATTGATATTTTTAATGGAGGAGGAGGTGATATTATAGGTCTACGCAGGACAAACAAGTGAGTTTGGTCGATTGATTTTTCAATTCCTCATGCAAAACAGTCATTCAAAAAATGAGTCAAATAAGCTATTAAATTTAAAAAAACCATTATTGTATTTTTAAAACATCAAGCGAGATGTAAATTTAAATGGGATAATGTAAAAATGGTTGTCACTTTATTTCAACGAAGTAAATTATTTATTCATTCTCTACAAAAACTCAACATACTGAATAAATTGTCTAATTGTTTCCTGAAAAAAGTTCAGACGATGAGTTACCTAACTTATTAAGTCCTTATTACCATAATTGCTGCTTTGGTTGGAATGAATCATTCAACAACCTTTAAATAATCTAATAATTTGCAAAATATGAATAGTATATTTGAATATATGCAAATTATTTAGCGCATAAGAGCTATGAAACCAATCAGACTAAAACTTTGCTAAAGTTCAAGGAGAACTCGGTCATTTTGAGTGTTTCTTGTGTGGTATTACTGTATTGAGGACATTGAGAAAAATTTATTTCAGTTCCAATCACAATTACGGAAACGTTGGCGACCGAATGCGCCATGTTGACGAGCACGAAAACTATTAACAGACGATTCTTTACATTTTGAAATACTCAGCTTGTTTTATTTGTTTGTTTATAATCACACAGTGTGAATTCAATGGATGAATAAAGATGTGAAAAGATGTAAAGATATACAAGGCTGCTTCCAAGCAGTGTTTGACTACACGTCGCACAACAAACACTTCAATACCAAGACGTTTTGCTTCATCATGATCACCAGGCGTACCGTACCTTATACTCACCGATTACCACTTCTTCAAGCATTTGGACAACTTATTGCAAAAGAAACCTTCACGAGAAATTGATGCAAAAATGATTATTGATGTTCCGTGGAGTCTTGAATAAACTATGTTTACATCGCAAGATTAAACAGATTTGTTTGTTTCTTAGTTGAATGTTTTGAGTGTAGTCTTGCTTGGCAATATTCGAGGATGTATATAGTGTTTTATTCATTACACAATGCAATACAAACACGGAGTAGTGTTTCGGCGGAATCGCCTTCCTCAAAGCTTAAGAAGCCTGTGTTAATTATGCGATTCATTCAATCAAACACTACCGTTACCCTTGCAGGAGAAATTTCACACTTAGAGTGGGAATACCCAACCACCATACGTGTTATTCCAAATACTCGTCTTTTTTAAAAAATGGATTTCCTTTATTGTTTTGGGTGGCAACCGATTATAGAGACAGTATAGAGACTATGGTCTGACAGTTGAAGTCAACAAATCTTTAGCCCTACATATGTAGCCAGGTCAAGCATACTACGAACAAGACTATCGTCTTTCCAGTGTTATTTGGAGGCCAGGTGTTTCTGTTTCTTGCGCAACAGTTTCAAATTAGATTTCGAAATAGACCTCGTCATGCTTTTTAGCCCTATTCGCGCTCGATGCGGTGTTTACCTTGTTTTATTTTACCATCTAAGTGCTCTTTTATTCTAATACATTGGAGACGCCCCGCAACCATTACATGATGTTAGGTATATTATAGCTGAATTCATCAGGTATAACGCTTAGAATAAACGGTAGATTTCGTCTACCATGGAGACGATTCCGCTAAAACTTTAGACTGTGTTTGTGTTGTATTGTGTATTCAACAAGGCAATGTATACCAACCTCGAGTATTACTAAATGAAATTGCATTTGAGATATTTAATCAACATATTCCGAGGTTAAAGGACAGCTCGTAATATTGCGCCAACCGCTATCGGACTACTACTGTTGGTATCACAATAGCGTTAAGTGGTTATAGTGAGAACAAGGACCTCAATAATGCAACCGATAACACATCACACTGGTGACATGGAAGTTTGAATACTGCTTGAAAATACATGCTTTGTGATTGTCTTATCACCGGTCGGTACTCCTAAGGTAACGCCTCTGTTATATCCTCTATGTTGACGGTTTCTTCCGAAAGAATCAAGGTACGCTCCTATTTTGATTAATAAAGATATGTTTAAATTTAGTTTATAGTTATTTGAAATTGACGAGTGTAGCAAATATTGCTACTTTCCACTTCATTCTAACCCTTTTGTCACCTATCAGTACAATCAATATCATATCACTCTGATAGGATCAATCATTAAAAGCATAACTCCACTGCACCACAATTCACTTTTGGAATTTTGTTCCTTTTGAGCATTCTGCTCATTCTGTTCTTGTGCCTACAACGTTTTGTCCTTGACTTTGGACTTCAACGTAGTCTTGAACTTGGACTGTGACCTTTCTACATCCACACGTCTCTGGACAACCCTATTGATGTATCTCGCTCTTCACTCCCTCTCAGGGAGGTTCATTTTCATAGACACACTCTATACCGTATCAATATCGATTCGTTAGTTTGTGTTTATGTTATATTGTTTCATAGAAGTTTATTCATAGAGGTTTGAGATACATTACCCGACTTTGGAATTAACTTTACGGCTACTGAACCCAAGCCAATATATGGTAAATTGGCCTGGAATCGAGCCCGAGTCGCCCGCGTGGCAGGCGATAATTCTACCACCGAACCACCAATGCTTATACTCTTTTTTTGTTCTGCATTACAATTGTTCTGTTGTAAGAATTGATTCAAACATATGGATGTATGGTGTCCACGTTTGTTGCATATAAGGCATGATCCACTTTTGCAAAGGTTCGTATTGTGCGAAGGGGAGCCACAATGATGGCATAGGTTTCGTTCTCCTACTATTTTCAACCTTTGATCATAAGTTTTGACTTTGTAACATTCGTTTGGTATGAGGTCCGGATTACCACAATAGAAGCAAGGTCTCCCTGCAGTAACGTTTGTACTTTTCGAATGTTGTTGTGTATTGCCAGACGCTTTAAATCCCATCGAAGGTCTGATAGTGTTGTTTGGCGCTCTCGGTAAGCTGTTTTGTTCACTTGTAAAATTTATGGTGTTATTATTTGATCATTTATCACGAGTTCGTCTTCTGTGCGCTCTTTGATGGTTGTCAAAAGATCTTCCGTTTGCCATATCTCCTGTGATCTTTGTTTTCTCCTTTGTTTAAGAGCATACTTCTGAATATTTTCTGTAAATTTTGCTAGCACTTCCTGCTGCAGATGTGAATTGTCGATCTGCTCTCCATTTTGCTTTAGTTGACTGATGATTGAAAAAATGATTTCGTATAATGTTTCTTGGTCTTCAAGACATTCGCTGCAGGCTCGTGTTGCATGTAGTTGTTTGAATAACTGGTCAATTATAGCTTGTCTATTGCCATATTTATCTTTTAATTCGGATATCACCGACTGATATGATTAACCTGATAATTGACATCGCTTTACGAATTCTTTTGCTCTGCCTTGAAGAGAATCTATTAGATACGACATTTTGTCATAGTCATCTATTCGTCTTGAGTGAACTGTATGGTTAAAGGCAATCCAGAATGCTTCCCATTCCGAAACTTGTCCATTGAATTTTAGAATAGAAATGGGTGGTAGATTTCTGACTGGTGCCACGGGTGTTTCAGTATTTCTATTTGATGCTTCATGTTTGACGTCGATTTTTATATTTTTTATCGTTTCTTTTAGACTATGAATTTTGCTCAAGATGTTTGTTGCGCCATCGATAACATCGAGTGTTCTATCGGTGTTGGCTTGTACTTTGCTTTGAATGTCCTCCGATGCAGAAACATTTTTTTCTAGATTGTCGACTGCTATGTGATAATTTTCCAGAGCAGTTTCTAAATTGTTCTTTTCGAATTCAATTCCTGCTTTTGCGTCATGTAATATTTGATTCATCGAGTGTAAGTACTCTTGATGCCTTTCGTATTCGGGAGACAATTCTACCTCCATTTCTAGTATATGTTCTTTACTGTTGAGGATCGTTAAAAGGCGTTTTGTTGCATTTGTCAAAGCTGCTTGTCGAGAAGATACTGAGGATGTCATTGAATATTGTGGCTTCTTTGTTTTCAAGGAAAAATGAATTTGAAGGGAATGAATGCATCGAATTCACTGACTGTGGAACAATGAAGTTTGATTGCTCTGCTGAAAGAATGTGAACGAAGAAGAGCATTGAAAGTTGTTTGCCTGCCACGCGGGACTTTTTATTCTTGCTGATTTACTGATCCGGCCATATATTCCAAGAACAAGAAGAACATAGAAAATGGATTTCATCAACTTCAGAACTGAAGAATTATCATACAGGCTGTACTTTATCACTGCATTTCAAATAATAATTGAAGCAATATACAGACTTTTTTCAGACGTATACAAAACCAACGTACACAAAAGACACTGCAACCGAAAAAACGGCTGAAGATATGCAAAGTGGCGTCGCAAGACTATAATTGCATTTGGTCCTTACATTCCTCTCATATGACTACCCTTGTGAAATGCATTATAGCTGTAGATATCTTCTGTTGCTCACTTTGTGTTGCATTATGCCACCATAGGATTGTGAAGCAAAGCTACGACAATGGAAACAGATTGGACAACCTGCACTATGGTCGATTTGCCACTGATGGTTCAAAGTATCCAGACCCATATACATACGCACCCACCTATGCCCGTATATCGGGTCCGTATATTGCTATTCGACCCAGGCCCAAGGCATATAGATTTCTGTATATATTGCCATATTCTGCATATTACTACAATAAATGACCACTGGATACCACCATCAGTGCTTCTTTCCGAAGCGAGCATAATGATGCTAAGTCATCAGTTTTCTGTCATGCTTTACTTTACTTTTACTATCAGCACGTCACTTTCTCATTGTGCGGGGTAGGGAGTGTAGCAAACATTGCTACTTTCCACTCTATTCTAATCCTTCTGTCACCTATCAGTACAATCAATGTTATAATACTCTGGTAAGATCAATCTGTAAAAGCATAACTCCACTGCACCTCACTTCACTTTTGGAATTTTGTTCCTTTTGAGCATTCTGCTCATTCCGTTCTTGTGCCTACAACGTTTTGTCCTTGACTTTGTAATTCGACGTAGTCTTGGACTTGTACTGTGACCTTTCTACATCGATACTTCTTTGGACTACCCTCTTTATATATCTCGCTCTTCACTTCCTCTCAGGGAGTTTCATTTTCACAGACACTTTTATAAAAGTTTTTTCATAGAGGTTTGAGGTATATCACCCGACTTTGGAATAAACTTTACGGCTACTGAACCTAAGCCAATATATAAGAAGACATATCTCGGGTGTGTAGTAAAGAGCAGGGAGAACTGTGGAGCCAAAGAAGGGAGCACATAGAAGCATGTAGGATTGAATTACAGCGATCAACGCATATCAAAACTTGTGAAATAAAAAAAACCTCTATTAAAGCTAACTTTATCTTCGAATTAGTATGAATATATTGTGACGGTGTGAGTACATCTGTGTTTGAGGCACAGACACTCTGTTGGCACACGTTCCTGCAGTGGTAGAGGAGGTACTGCCATAAATACAGCTTACCATTTTTTTGACGCTGGTGAATTGTTGCGAGGACGATCTGGAAAGGTAAACAACAATGGCTTGGTAAGGATTGTTATCCTCAAGTCATTGTATATTGAAGAAATTTGTATTCAAAAACTCTACGATGTCATTTCCAAGGCGTCAAATGCGTCGCTCATCAAAGTGATAAATCAACGCTAAACGAGTTTAACTTAGTAATCCACAAACACAAAATTCAAACAGTAGGAGGAATTCGCCTAGCAAAGTTATATGTTCAGTAACAGCGTGTTTGTTTGACTAGGTAATTAGGTAGGAACTTCTTCTGTAAAGATTATGATTGTATTTGTCCGAAGGAATACATAATTGACGTGAACTTTTGAGACTTTGAAGAAGGTGATCCCATTAAAACGTTAGCCTGTTTTTGTATTGTATTGTGCTGTGTTGTACTGCGTATTGTCACCTGATGACTGGATAATCAATATCAGATAGGAATGCGTTTTGTCAATTTCATTTAATGTGGAGACTCTGGAACTTTGAGGGATTCTCAACATTTACCTTATCCATCAACAAAACGTACTACTCACTCTACTGTAGTGGTCCTTCCAATGCATTTTAGACCGATTTTCTTATTACTATACATTATGAACAACACACGCAGTGAGCTTGCAGAGCTCTTTGAGGACGCTGAAAATTTGTGCTTAAAACATTGCACTCACTATGAAACAAATAGAAATTCATTTTTATTATACATAAGAATCAATTCTGATTCTGGACCACTTCACTTTGATAATTTTATTTTAATTAAATTCACTAATTACACATTCATGGATGCACCCATCAGTGAATTTACGTATATCCAAGTCTTCTGAATCATTTTACCGTTCGGTCTTTACCACTTTACCGTTTCGCAATTTTTCCGTTAATACGCATTTAATTCATTCACTTTTGTCTTATTCTTCAATCGAGCAACCTCTCTCAACAAACCCCTTCGAACTCAATCAGTTGAGTAGATTGATGAGCAGCGATATGACCTGTATAAACTTATTACTCGTTGATGATCGACAGAGTTGAGCGGATATCATCAATAAGTTCATTTCCCTGTGTTGTGCGCAAGCACAATCCAATCAAATAGTTCTCCATCCAAGTATTTGCATCCTATCAGAATTTTTCTTTAGAACTTCACCAAAGAAGTGCAACCATTGAGCAGATGTTTTTCCTTTGGTGCGTTAGATATTCATTGAAATCCGATCGCTTGCAATAAGGTTCACAATGGTGAGTTATCACTCTTCAATCATATTACTTTCGTAATGTCCAAGTTTCCGAGGTATTTAGACAGAAAGAACCGATGCTAATAGCTTAAGTGCTTTGACCTTTTCAACACTTCCATTATTGGACGTTTTAGTCCTCGAGTGCGAGTGACTTCGAACATGAGTGATAAAACCTTTATTTGAACATAATGTCATAGATCACATATAAGCAAATATGTATTAAGAAATATATTATATCAAAAAGTGACACAATGAGATCAAAATCGTAAAGTCACATAATTCTATGGTTATACAACAATGTAACAATAACTGGTCAAATACAAAGGATTAGAGAAGGTTATGAGTGTAGAGAGTAGAGTGCACATTTACCATAAATGCTTATATGAGAAGAAGGAATATACCTCGAGACATTGAAAGAATATTCTTTTCATTCCCTCGTAGCCCTTTTAGATGATCATGTAAAAAGCTATTACAAACTCTGAAACGCGAAAAACCTTTTGCGAATTTGGACATTTGCTCGTCTTGATTTGAATATTTGTACTTTTGAGCCGCTGGTTGAAAAACAAAAATCAAACATCTACACAAAAAAGCAACCCGTTATAATGCCCATTGAAAAATC
>KN716432.1:135290-149984 GCA_000816705.1 Dictyocaulus viviparus | reverse complement strand
ATCCTAAGCTTTATATACGTGACTAACTTTATACGTGGTTAGATGTCTTATTACTGCCTTAATGTTTATTAAAATGACAGAATACTCAGTGAAGATAGTTAAAAATTAGGCAGCTTTTTGTGTTGTCGATATTGTTGATCACTGATACGAGTTTGCGGTTACGAATACTTCTGTGAGTGGAATGTCGACGCAAACTGGTTTCCGCATTCTTAGGACTGAGACGTAAGTGAAGACTTGTATGTAGCTGCGGCCAAACAAATTTAAATCCAAATAGTATGACAAAGGAAATTACCAGACTATGAAGACCATAAAAGTACTGATAGACGAGTAAGTCAATCAAGCGTAATTGTAATGTACTCAGCATGCTTAGACGATGACGACTAGTTCGAAACGGACAACGAGTTCAATGTGGACGTTCGTCGGAGTCATTTTAATGCAAATTCTAGTGGTCCTTCATTATATGGTAGTGTTGTAGTGGGACTCGATATTATTTGAATACCTAGAACTTGTGGGTCAAACACCGAGCTGTTAATGACTGAGGATTTCTTGTGAAATTGTACCTAGGTAAGCGTACTAGTTCTCATTTCCTAGTATGTGACTAGCCTATTGCCAATCATGTAGGAAGATATTTAAATATTTATGCAGGAAGTGAATGTAGTCAGGCTAAAACCTCATTTGATGTAATGGTTGTAATACAACACTTCTGATTACTATTCATCCCAGAATATACATTGATGTACATTTGATGTGTAGAAAACAATGAGTAGGTGAAAACTCTCAAAAGAGGTCAAAAAAGCAGTAATACATTGTAATATTGAGGAAATGGATGGATTCTTTACACCTTTGAAAGAGCCATGACTCTAAAATAATATAGATTTGAAACAAAAATAATTCAATAGTATAAGTGAATGGAAATTATATATATATGGGAGAAATAAATCACATAAGCGGTAATCGCACTATTGTTTAGAAGCATTCGATTTCGAGCAGCTTCTTGATAAGCCAGAAGGAATTTCTCGGACCCTAAACTACCATGCTTGATATAGTAATTTATTATGTTGCAAGAACTACATAATTCTTTCGAGCAAAAGCGTTGTAAAGAAACGCGCTCCAACGTTTATATACATTAGGAAAATAAGTTCAGAAAATAACTAAATAAAATGTAAAATGTCATGCATACTTAGATGAAAAGTAGGTTAGTATGAAACTACTACGATTTGTTTGAAACATGTCAGTAGAACATCAATCTCACAGCACGAACTGGTGATGACACTACAATCATCCGTAATTTTAATGAAGAGCGTCAAACCTTTGTAATGAGTATTTCGTCTCGAAAAAGTTTGCCAGTGGTGCTTCAGCGAGTACGGTTGCAAGGATTTGTTCGAAATTGATGTGCCACTCATTTTCGTCCAATCTGAATGAATCTATTTTATGAAATTGCACAACTACAATTCTTCAAGAAGAGCGATTGCGAAAAAAATGATGAAAACGGAAGTTTTCTGGCAACTACAAAACACATAATAAACCATTTCGCAGGTTACAATCTTGATTAAAGGGATACCACAACTGCTGAATACTTCACAACAATAAGGTAACAAACAATTCAGTAATTAAGAAACCATGTGGAGTATTCATGATGACAGACGGTACTACAATTTATGGGCTCTACTACAACATAAGAGAAAAAGCAACATCATCTGCCTCTTACAAAGTTCTGCAAGTGATGAACTCTAATAATTGCTTTCTGAAAACCGTGAATCACGTTATATGTACCACTTTGATATTCTTCTAAATTTTCAATATAGAACATATTTTAGAGAGATTCTACTGTTACTTGTCGCAAAAATATGCCATTTGCGAGAAGACATCAGTTCCCCATCAAAACGTACGCCCTTCTCGTTCTAATCGAGTAGTCTTAAGACCTATTGCACAGTGGCAGCAAACAACTTTGTAAGTATGGCATCACCTTTTCTTAGTCCCGCTTTCAAAAGTGATCGAAGTGAACTGAAAAACTTTGCCGAAATAGGCCACTACAAATCTATATAGGTGAGAAACTCAGAAAACATGCAGGAAAAGTGAAAGTCTACCATTTGAAATAAACAGTATAATGTAACATATTGGCAAAAGAAACCCTTTTTCCCGAAAACAAAAACTTCATTACAAAAGCGATCTTTACCCAGTACGAGTTGCAGCAATTCGACGTCGCTGTGCGGTATCGAGGTCCTCACTTCCTATTGATTCACTATCTTCGTCAATAGATTTGGCTATAGAACTAGTGGCTTCAACATTGTCCTTTATTGCCTCAGCAATTTCTGTTTCTAGCTTCATTTGCAATTCACGATGTTTATCACTTAGTTGGAATAGAAGTGTTCCTGAAAAACGCATATCAAACCGTTATGCATGCAGAATAGGATTACAAATCTATAAATCTGATCAAGATGAATGACAAAAAGCAAATGAGTAAAGGATAGGCTTTTATATTTTTGAAATTTTATCTAATTGTACTTTTAATACATAAATATCTCAAGATTAAAGACTTTTAATTTATTTAACATGAATACTAACTTTAACAAAAGCGATATATAGCACAACGGACTAATCAGCATGGACCAAGTCATTATTAGCTTAAGTCCATTTCGTAAGTAAAACTGATTAAAATAAGAATCATATTACCATTGTACTAACTACTGATTTAACCTTATTAATACTCACCAACAATAGCTAATGAATGGAATAATTGGTCAGCACTGCCAAAATTCACCATATGATATAACGTTTCCCATAATTGGATAAATTGCACCTAAATAATACATTGGCTATTTATTTTGTTAAATTCTTCCAATAAATGGTTGGATACGAATATATTACTGTCTAAATTAAAAACAACCTAAGAACGACCTAATAAAAGCAAATTTGACCTCATCAAAAAACCTCTCCAAGAAAATCAACAAATTATGAAATTTCTATTCAAATCGAAATAAAGCGACCTGATTCATTGGTGGAAGCGTTTTGATATCTAGACGAGTTAAAGCAGCTTCTGGTGACGAAAGCGTACAGCGCAGAATATTGATGGAATCATCGAGTAAAGAAATTGAATCTGAAAATCAACCTTATCACATTAAGAAACGATAAAATTCATGAATTTCTTAAATTCAGTGTATATATATATATATATATACAATATACAAATTACAATATATATGCTTATCTACACACCAACCATCACTGACGTCTTCAGCTGTTTTAATCTTATCTTGACTAGATTCCGAGAAATCACTTTTGTTAGACATGTTGGCAATCAACTCAAGTAGTGATGAAGCACTTGATGTTGGATCGTCTACGATTACTGCACTTGCAATTGTATTCTGAGTAATATAATATAAAATGTAGATTCCGGAAGATTGAATTTTAAAGAATTAAAATGGAAATATCGTTAGCATAACATAATCTCAACTTTAAATTAAAAAGCTTTGAAGGCAATGTGAGTCCACAAACCAATATATCAAAAGAGAAATGAGTACCTTCTCACTAGAAACAACGCTTCTGGAAGGATCCTTATCGTAGGGACTACTGACTGGTGACGGTGCACTAATCATATCCGCAGCATCAATAGCGACTTCCGCAACCTCCTCTAGAAAACATTGATTTAACATTTTTCAACTTGTAAAGTTTTCCTTTGAAATATTCTGATGATGTAATACATTTAATAAAGAGCAGTATGAATTTGAAGAATTCTGACGGATTGGCACATTATCACGATTTATTACGAAAATTATGAACCATCAGTTTCTGACAAAGTAGCTTTTATGCAAACTGATAACCTAAAAAGATCGAAAAGGTGATCATCGATTAGATCATGAAAACTTGGTAGATAAAGAAAAAACAATTGACTGATATCATGGCATGTCCTATGCTCTATATGTTGACTTATCATCGCCTAGTTTGCATGACTGTAGTTTCTAGCTTGAAAACTATAAGCTACCACTAATTTTTAATAAGACTGGAAGATTTACTCATAAAACTCAATGTCTGGAAGCCGCTCACCTTCCACTACATACCAACCATTATGTGCATCATTGTTCATCAAATTATTATGATCTGAATCAGAATTGCAGAAAGCTGGTGGTATGTGACACTTATAAATGACTGCCAATTTCTCCGCAGCATCACCTACTAGCAATAATGACAGCGTCAGTGCAAGATCACGGAACGTCAATAAACCACTGTCTGAGACATCTAACAACTGAAACATTGAAAATCTTTCAGTATAAAAGCTTAGATGGAATAGGAAATAAGTGATACTTACTCTAAATAGACGTACAATAAAATTATTATGCACCGGCCATGGGAGGTGATGCCGCACGACTTTGGAAAAAAGGTCATAATCCAATCTAAGAAATGATATTCTAATTAAAACTACGAGTTTCACATATCACTCCTTAAAAATATTATTAAATAGTAAAGAATGAGAAAATGTGGACAGCGAAATAAAAACACAGCTTTCCAATCTAGGTTGAACTTGCAAATTTACAAATACACTGACGAAAACATTGAAGTATAAAGTATAAATGTGATAGCAGATTAAAAAACCAAATTTAGAATCTGATTGATTACCTGTACTGAGATTGGATGCATGGATCAGGTCTAGGTCTTTCTGTTAATGAAGCGGCGTGTGATCTCGTATTAATGCCAATACGAGAGCGCCACGATAGAAGATGCTCCTCATAAAAATATATATATTTTAGAATGATTAAGGAATAATAATACCTAATATAGCAAAATCTTAATCAAAAAATAAAAAATTTCAACACGTAATTCAAAAGACTGTTTCGAAATAGTTTTAAAAACATTCCTATAACGTATGTTAAAGGATTTGATGTTGAGAGTCAAAATCGACAGATATAGATTAGATGACCAACAGAGGGAACAAGCAGTTTCGAAGAGAGTTTAGCACGACGGACCATATGTACACAATCATGAGACACATAAAAGAATCGCGAGATAAACAACTCTGTCTTACATTCTTCAATCTCATGAAACTTCCTAACACTTATAACTAAGAAGCGGTCATAAAAGCACAAGCATTGGTAATGAAGCACTTCCGATCTCACACATCGAGATTTTTTGTGAGCAACTCAACGATTTGACTACCAAAAGTATCCCGTTCGAAAATGATATCACCATCAATGTAAAAGAGAAGTTCAGAGTTCATAATTTCTTAAACGAGGTAGCAAAACTGCAAAAGTTGTGTAAGGAATTAATTCCCAATGTGCTAATGTGCAAAGTTGTTTCGTTATAGATATGGAAGGAACAATGCAAAACATGGAACAAGAACTATATTACTTCGATTACTTTATGAAAAAAAAAGAAAATAAAAGTAGAAAAAATAGCGAAAGTTTAATGTCTTAATGATGCAACGGTGTGGGTCCAAAATGAAACATAGAGCGCAGGTCAAATATACTACTAGCATCCGTCGATGACTTGATAACTAATGGAGCGAAAAAAAGCTACATTGAAAGTTATTTTTGAAGTAACTGCACGGTGTAGAATAAAACATGAAAAGAAAACCGTTCAAACAACAAATGATATAAAAAACGCTTCAAAGTTTTTGAACACTTTCCACCGCGAAAAAAATTACATGGTAAGAAACCAACAGGTCGAAATACAATTGACCGATCAATAAATGAACCTAAATATACAGAATGGCGTAAAATATTTGTAAAAAGTCTGATAAAATAACAGCTTAGTTATAACAATAATAAATAAATAATGAAGCGTTCGCATATATCAAGTCAATGGTATCTAGTAAGTTTTAGGAAAAAAAAAAGGAAAATATTCTGTAGCATTATGTCAATCAAAAAAAATATAACAAAGAAAAATGTATTAACGAGTACCTTAACAATATTGTACAAATGTTCCAATTCCTTTGCAGAAAATTTACATTCTCTACCAACACTTCTTATAATACTCCTCATTTGGCTGTCTTCCAAAGTCTGCAAATTTGTTGACTTCGGCAAAAAATTATGTCATTAACATCTGAAGAGAAAGCACCAATTTGGTAACGTTTGATCAATTACTGCGACTATGCGCAACGACTACAATCATCAGTATATAAGAACGCAAACCAAGACGAATGTTTTTATCATGGGTATGTGGCAATAGAGAATTATGCTAATAATGTCATAATATCCTTATTCACTTTCTATTGGCTATGATTGGCTATAACGGTGCTTTTATATCCCTAATGATAACAATAGTTTGAAAACTTATAGCAGAATCGACCTAACGTATTTTCTGCCTGCAAAGCTCCGACATGATCACAACAGAAAAATGCCAAAAAAAATCGATGATCAAAAAAATAAAGTGTATGTATTCAATTTTGCCAATGACTATGGCTGGAAGTGAAATTGTCTCATGTACAATGATGGAAAAATGTAAGTACAATACACAACAAGACTCAAATACGCATTTAATAAGAACATACTGGTATGATATGCTAAGAATAATACGCTTGAATCAAGCATGATAAATCTTTCATTGTCAAATTCAATAACCATTTGACCATTCAATCTTTTTAAAAGCAACTAAAATAGTATACAGAAAGATTAAAAGTCGTCTAGCTAGAAAGACTGAATTACATTGGTTTGCATATGAAACGCTTTTAATGGACTACAAAATTTTCATTGCCTTCACATTTCAGACCTTAAATATCATTAAACATTAAAAAAAAAACAGAAAGTGTATAATCAAAATACGTTGATGTAATTGATAATAAATATCACTACAAGAAAAAAAAAAACTAGAAAAAGATATGATATTTAAATGACAGGCAAAAAAGGTTCCCAATGTTGAATTTTGGAAAACTCAAAATAAGGAATACTCGTTAATTTAAAAAAAAGCGGTACGAAGCCTTAATTTTAGGAAGTTAAAATTTTTAAAAACTCAGATGTCATCACTCCACACTTTTTTGAGTATAAAATATTAAAAATATTTTTTAGGAGGTACTTATATGCAAATCAAAGGAGAACGTCAGAAACTACATCATATACATCATATTTCTTCTTATTATTCAAGAATGACTTAATGGATGGAAAACAGCTTGAACAAACCTGAACAACCTTCAAACGATGCTTCAAGCGAAGTTTTTCGATCTGTTCATTCGTAAATGAGAAACCGAAATTACGGTAAGACGACGTCAGAAGATTACCAACAGATTTCTGAATAGAAACAGAATAAATGAATATATCGATATATAATTTACTAGCCTGCACAAGTTAAGCGTATTAATGACCATTAACACCTACTTAAGCTATGGACAATAACATAGAATAGCTGAAACCATTACTTATAAAAAAAAGCAAAACTATCGTAGAAGCCTTCAAACCGAGGTGCTTAGCAATACAAATCATTGAGTAGTGGTTTTTGAGATGTTATCTTTACCGTGAGAAGTCAGGAATCTTTGATGCCCACGGATTTTTTGTCCTCATAACTTGTACCTCATGAACAAAAATTTAGTCCGATATCATCTCCAAATACGTAGTTGGACTTTTATTCACGCAAATTTGGAAAGTTACGCGGCCAGACACTTCAACATCTTTTTGAATTTTTTTGACTTGACTTTTCTGCACTCCTTTCACCTCGCTCAACAAGTTTCAAAATCAAATATTGAGACTCAATAGTAATAGAATTCACAGCAAAAAGTGCTATAGAAGAAAAACAATGTACCTTATCAGTGTCTTCTGATGATCCTACATAGATCTGATCAGCGTACGTTGAAAGTGCCATTAAGGTTTCGCCTTCGTCTTTAGAATTACATATTATTGACTCATTTTCACTCAATAATTCCATTGCAACTTGAAACATCAACTAAAGAAAACGCAATGTAATTTGAATTTTGAAAAATATATTGATTTTTTACTTACACAAAATAACTCACCTTTACACCTTCATAAAAAAATAAGTCAAGAATTCGTACAGCAGCATCAAATTTAACTGCACTAAGGAACACAGTAAGAAACCACGATAGCGCTATCATATCGTCTAGTCCAAGAAGAGAGAGTTTCGCACTGATTGTCGGTAAGCAACGTTCCACCAATTCGGAAAAAACGCCTAGATTGACATGTTTATATATTGCAAAATTTATAGACAGATAAAAAATCCGTCGAAAACCCATCGAGTGATTATGTGATGACAATTTGACGCAATCTTATAATTTTTGATGATTCACATTGAGTATTCTATGCGGCAAGACGCATTTGAACCGACCATTCCAACAGACAGTTTAGTTTCATTGTCCTAGGTTATTTCGTACTAATTTCTTACTGTAACCACCTACGCTGGCTTAATGACTATTGTTCAACTTAAAAAATTATGCTAACAACTTCGCTATGTTATTGAACATATACACATTTTGAAACACATTTCTTTATTAGTCAGTCTTATTGAACCGTGTGTGTAATTAATCTATAAATTTTAATTGAATCACAGAACTTTGAGATCACATGATCATATCAATTGGATCGCTGACAGCGCGCCAATAGTTAAGGTTGTGTTCATTCGGTACGGCAGCAAACTTAGGTCACGCCGACGCCTGTATATACCGTACCATTTCAGTTACCAAATGATTCATCACATCGTTAATACCTCATTTTGTTCTTTATAATCTCTGCATTGATTGCATTATACATTGCATCGATTGATATATTCTATCATTCCCTCTCATCTTGTATAACCCAAGTTTGAGATTCTCTACGAGGTACGATCAGCACCAAAAAAAAATGGGAAAATCTATCATTATTTTTCTAATAATGAAGAAAAAAACCAGTAATTCCTAAGGGGGAGCCACGAGCGAAATGACGTACCAAAACGCTAAGTGTCAGAAGATGTATCAAAGGATATATTTATCACGCTAACAAAAATATCACGACAGACGTAAAGGAGTCAAACGACTGAGTAAACATATACCTAATGGAACTCCGAGAAAAAAAGCTTCAGAAAATTACTGAAGAATTAATAAAAATTACTGAAGGTTCACCTTGATCGACTAAAGCACCAACTACTTTTGTGTTGTAGTAATCAGGAAGCAAACGTTCACATATTGCAACTAGTAGCCAAAAAGCCTCTTCTTCCTTCACATAAAGTAATAATACAGAGCTCACTATGTTCATTGCCTGACAATAACCTAAAAACAATTTTTGAAGTTAATAAAAAATAACACATCCCTCATATGATGACATATCATAATAGTGAAACACAAACGTGAGCATAATTAGTAGCCATGAGCTAGACTACATCATATCAAGATTCTCACCAATATTTGGATTTCTGAAAGAATAAGCTGTGAGAATACGACGAAGGGCATCAATACCTTCACCATTTTGAAACGCAGGATGTTCCGGCAGACTACTACAATCGCATGTTATTCAAAATTAAAACTTACTATGTGAATTTAAATGAAATTATGTATTCTTACTAAATGAACCACTTTTTACAATGAACCAACAGAAACATAAGAACGAGTATAATGCACGTAATGAATCAAGAAATAATTGAATATAAGTATTAAGCAGACCGGTATAAATCTCGTTCTATCTCATCTTGGGCCACAGTATAAACGGATTCGTGCTTTTGTAACAAATTTTTATAGTACCCTGGATTCAATTTCATTTCGGCGCCTGCACCTGAGCATATCATCCAGATCTGAAAAAATACACCAATAAAAGCAGAACATGGTTACTATTGACAGTTCATCAAAAAATTCCTTCTCAAAATCAAGTGATATTCCTAATGATGCTGAGTTAGTCGTAAGACTTAGAACCTTAGACAAGACTCGAACCCTCATCTACCGCATATACCTGCTGAGCTACCGATTGTAGTCAGAAAAAAAAGGTCTTAGAACATGGGCCTGGGCGGTGCAATGGGTAGCACAGCAAACGAGAAATCTGTGGAGTTAAACTAGGGGCAAAGTTGAATAATGAAAATAGTTTTAATATTCACAGCCATCTCTACATTTCACTACTTTCTGTTACAAAAACATGTTTCATAGCAAGATTGATTTATCTTATTAAGCTTGCTATTTCCCCACAATGGCAGCTTCCACTTCATTCAAAATCACTGCTGTGTTTTTGGGCAATTTCCGTATTGCATTTCGAAAGCATGAAACTTAGGGAGTACAGAAAGAAACTAGTTGCACAAAGAAATTCACAGAAATGATAACTACCACATGTAGAAATCCTCAAGATGTTATGTGCAAAGAAATTAATGGTAGAAATACTCCAAAAGTTTAAAATTGCAAAAAATGCCTAAGAATTCAGTCAAGAGGGTATCTAAGGAAAGATATAACTTGATTTAATAAAACGTGAAAAAAAATTGAAGCTCTATTAAATACGAGATACAGAGATTAAAGATAGACCAGAAAATTTGCGGACACACACTCCACACATTTAGCGTCAAGCAATTTGTGCAGCTAGTTTTCAAAACGTGTAGTAATATGATGTGCTCTACCGTGAATAGGTAAGATTTCATCTGCTAAAATAAATATAATTGTTATCACCAACAGAGAACGATTATTAGTATTGCATGATACCACCAAGAAGTGATATAGTAGCTCTTGTGGCAAACAGCACCCCCACTAATGCATATGCATCACAAGAGCATCAATCTTAACCAGAATGGATATTATTATTATTAAAAAGACCGTTATTACCACCACTTCCCATCATGATATGAAATAAAGATTTCAAATTTTAAGTTTGAATAATTCATGTGAAGATTTCCAACTACAATATCAACCTCTTCATAAAACTGCTACATATTTTATTGAGTAGGGAACTCGAAACATGAACATGAATGTGATATGACACAAGGAGCAAAAATACCAGTGTCTCACCAAAATGAAGACTTTGACCAACACAATTTCTTTATAAAAACAACAAATATGAAGAGTAGAGATCAATTTGTGGCTCAACTCTGTGTAATAAGCGAAGTAGTCGATGCACTCTATTTTCACAGATTGCTTTGGTTCGTTACCGACTACAAAGATAAAAAGCTTGTCAGCGCCACGCTCCCTTCCAAAGCCATAAAAAACAATACATACATTGTTTAACACACTAAACAAATTAATGTTACATAAGATGAGCAGCTCTTGAATAATGACCAAAAATTTGGTCTCAAATGATATTACAAAAACACTTTTACAAAGTGGATGAATAAAACAATCTTATTATTCATCAAAACGTGTTGCAAGATGCGAAAAGGCAGTCGAGTTCAACTGATACCGCGTATGAAATTGAATGCGAGCCTTTTATACAGTGAATTGAGTTCTCACTATTCACATAGCTAATGTTGTTCATCTTATCCAGAATTTTCTGCTACCAATTCACCGAGCCCGGATGTAACGCAAGCTTGGAAGATTCAACCTTGCATACAACTATTCGGGTTACCTATCAATATGACACCACTACGCTAAACCTCGCAAAAGCTATAAAACTGAGAAAATGAAAAAAAAATGAAACCAGACAGCTATTTAATTCTAGAGTTTGTAAAAAAACCCGCACCTCTCCACGAATATCGAGCGGCACACCTTCCATTAGCAAGCGATGAAGTGCTACTGTACGATACATCGATATTCCTCTTCCATATTCTTCAAAAAGCTGCCTCCATTTTTTCTTGCAATTATCATTAGTATCCGCCCCACATGGGTATCTCGCGATAAGAGGATAATCCAAACAATGCACTTCTGATTGCGATGATTCCTTGACGAAAACGGTAGAGAAAATATCTGCTGAAAAATATAACTAACCGTACTCACAGTTCTTAATGGCTTTTTTAGGCTATTTAGAACATGGAACTGTTCTACAAATGCCGTGATCTTCGCCAGAACTTTATCTCGGTCGGGAACAGAAGAAAATACTACCGTCCCCTAAAAATAATACTTTTTCTGCCAAAATTGAGGTATCATTACCAAAAATATATATTCAGATTAACCCGTTCTTCTGATGGAACAAAAACTGAAAAATAATACTACAAAATTTGAAAAAGTATTAGAAATATGAGGAGAAATAAACATAAAGAGTTTATGATATATGAAATAAAGAGCGAATTCATACTAATTTGGTTTCAAGTAGAGTAAGTAATGTAGAACCATCAGGAAAAGTCATCGTAATGACCGTCTTATAAGCTAGATAAAAACTTTTTCTATTATGCTACATTTGAAATTTCTACAACTGAGCTGAATGAATCTATCGAAAAATTTTTATTCATTCTTTATTGAATCATATGAATACTAATAGGTGAAAGAAGCAAATGCACTTATTATAAAACTAAAAAAGTAAACTTAGAGCCGAGCACAAACGGCGGAACATGGGTTAGATTTAACAAAAATTAATTACAGTTGTTATAAGAAGGCAATTAAAATTGATTCAGATTATCAATTAAGAGACTATTAAGATTGCTAAAAACAAATATTATAACACAAAAAGAAGGCCACACTACCCCATTTTCTAAGCAAATCAACATTCCAGAGCCGCCAGTGATGCTTCCGTTATATACTGAGCTGCACGCCTCAACTGTTGTTATATCAATTACTGGAATCACAATAGACACGATTCGATCGGTCTGAAAAACACATTAATATACCATAGAAATCCTTTTTACCACTGCAATTATATCTAAGAAGCAAATTTTAGAGATCCTAACTCAAAAAAGACGAACGTATCTTGAATTGACATTGAGACAAAAAAAAACATTAAGAGCAATGTTAGCAGTTACACAAAAATTAATAAAAAATAGAAACAAATATAATAATATGGAAAATGTGAGTTTACTGGATCACCATTCATTCATAAAAGTTATACTGAAAATTTTAGTACGATAGTTCCTGACGCCTTCTTCTAATTGTTCAACAACATAATTCCAAGATTAAAACTAACTCTACTGGCAAAGCAAATAAATTGTGCCGAAAGATATAGTCGACCTAACACATGTCGACGATCGTATGGAGTGAACAAACGGCATTCGGTATCACCGTCTAACTTTTCCGAATACGGCAGATTGAAGTTACACCTACAGAAAAAAACACATACATTTTTCTTACAGAAATTCAAAGCAAATCATTAACCTTAACCATCTGCATATTATACTGGATCTTACTATCTAAAGTTGAGACAAACGATGAATTAGGATTCAATGTAATTAAAATAAAGGCTCATATAAATCGCACCTAATGAAGACGCATTGAATACGCCTTGCGACTTAAATCTCTTACCTATATGTGAATTTTACAATTCTTTCTCCATCATTTTGTTCCGAAATAACAACAATAATTTTAAAAAATCAAAAATGTTCATTGCCTGGCCCAAAAGTCATGAGCAATAAAATTTCAACTACTGGAGTTTAAACTAGGAAAAAAACCGAAGCTTCAATCACTTTTTAAATAAGACATTAATTAAAATTTAAATAGGCATAAAATAGTGTGCTTATGCAAACACTTAACCTGTAACTTTCGCTCCGCTGTCTTGCATCAAGATCACGCTTGAGAAATGAAGCAGAACTCTTTTTTGCTCGCTTACGACTACTTTCACCAAATGCTTTTCGAAGAAGATCAACATCTTCGCTGAATCCTTTCTCTTCCACTAATCTGCAAGTAAATTGGCATTCACAGTAAAGAAACTACCTTCCTTCAAGTAAGTTCACAAGAACTTTCGTATCAATAATAAATACTAAGTATAGGGAGAGGCATATAGATCAGAAGGCGAGTACTAAATAAATCAACACATTGCAAAACCATTTAGTAAAAAAAATGCTAAAACCAATATTGTGTCTATTGTTTGTACAACAAAAAACAACTGTAACTCCAAGGGTCTCTTTTTAAGTTTCACCACTAGTTCAATTGATCAGATTAATTGAAAAAAAAAAACCAACTGCTTCATTGCAATATTGGCCAGTTGTGAAATTAGCTTATATGCTTCCTCAAAATTTGAAAACATCGAAAATTTGAATGAATCCTGTCTAGTGAAAATTTTTATACTTTGTGGCCATAAGACGGTTGAAACTTTCTCCAGCTTCTAAATTTAAATGTAAATTTGCATAATGCAAACACAAAAAATATAAATTGAATAAATATCATGACAAAATCACCGTAACATCCGTCCATTTTAATTTAATCTTCACCTCCTTCCCTAATAAAAAGGAATAAAAACATAAGAAATTGACAGACAAAAATAGCTGTCCCTGATTAGGAAAACGGTTGTTCCAATAACAGCAATTATAATCTGAAAATTTTAAAAGTGCAATCAAATTCGTGTTTATATTGGCACAATACGAAATTTTACTTATGCATGCATTACACAAGGGACCATATATTTACTCACAGTTTACCAGTTTTTCTTCATAAGATAAAGAAAAAATAGTTATGAATTTATGTGAGATTGACTGAGTGGACAAAGAATCGAGCAGTTCTGCAAAACAGAATTATCGAAAAATAATAGCATCATGTCTACAAATAAACGACTACAGATTCTCACGCACCACATCCTGAAGATGCTTCAGCATCCATGTAAGCCAAGCTCTCAATTTTACATAATATGAACGCCCTTACGTCTTTTTCATTCGAGAAGCAACCTAAAAATCAAACTGACAGGATCGAAAATATGCAATAACATCAATTATATACATGTATATGTATATATGTATATA
>KN716432.1:119190-129229 GCA_000816705.1 Dictyocaulus viviparus | reverse complement strand
GAATGACTTGAACAGAACTGGTTCACTTCGTGATTGAACTTTATTAAAATTAAAGGTTTATCATAATCCACCGTGTAGTTTTTCACAATGTCATAAACTGAAATGAATCAATAGTCTTAGAAGTTCCCTCTGTAGAATAACGAAACATGTATAAAATATTACCACTGTTAGCACTAAGTATGTTCACGACTTCTATCCGATCAAAATATATCATAACACCTCCGCTTGTTCCGCAGGGAACATTTTTGGCCTCATCTGTTTGTAGAGTCACCTAGACTAAATTAATTTGACCGAAATTAATCCAAATTACAAAATCCGAAATTACGACTCAATTATATTGTCCGGTTATTATCAGCTGAAACAAAAACCTTGATTTAAATAGGATATTCGACAACCTGGACGCTCTTGTAGGATGTAACAAATGGTACCATTAGGTGATAACCTGGAGCGCTGACTTTTGTAAGCAATGCACCGCCCTTAAACATATTTTTGTAATTACTGAAACTTCAATATAAATCAGAAATATTTAAGCAAATTCCAATTATAGTGGAAGGCAAATAAGTCTGTAATTGAGATGAAAAATAAAATGGAACATGATTCGTTGTCATGCAACACTTTATATCTAAAAAATGGTAGATGAAATTTATGGAGAAAATGATACCCTGTAGTATACTCCGACATGCCCTTCCTCAATATGGTGTAGTGAAGTAATCATAAGAATAGATGTAACGACGAATATTACAAGAAATACTCCTTGTGGAACCATCGCATCCGATTGTATGATATCGCCAGAACTGCTAATTATGGTTATACCAATATTTTCCTTTTTTATATCAGACGGATAGTTTTCTGAGATGCTACTTATCATAATCATCGAGTGAGAATGTATCATATGTTTCAAAAACGATAAGACCACAGAAGGCTATCAAAGAAAATCAAATGTGAGCTGGCCATAGAGTTTAACAATTGTTGTTCCATAGATTTTTTGAAGCTCGTCAAAATTGTTCAAATGTATTGAAACTATACTCAATGATTGAAACAGTAAGAATTGCCCAATACTAGAAAAAACCCCATTCAGCAATTTTATGAGAAGAAGGCCACAACATTGCAGAACAATTATACGACCAATATTCTAGAAAATTTATCGTTTTCATGACTAGATACAATAAAATCACGTCTAGTGAATTTCAAATGAAATACAACGTATTACAAAGATTGATTGATGCAAATCATTCTTGTTTAGTACTTTTTAGCCGAAACTCTGCACTCAGTGATACAGTCAGCACGAGGATGGCAACATGGCCAAGAAAAAGGGGAAAGAACAAGTCATATCCAGTAACATCAACAAAATAGGCAAGCGGAGAGCCAGCAAGCACGGAGCCAACTATAACAACAAACACTGAATAAATAAATGCATTTTAAAACAGATTGTTACAAGAATACCTACAATTAGACAGAAACGAAACAAACGCAGAAATTGATCCTGATATTCTGGGTTCACCTATACGCGATGCCGCAATACTCCAGATGTTTATGGAGGCATTCACAAAAATTCCAAGAAATGTTCCCATAATAGTGATACAATGCTGTAAATGAACATTCAAAGAGAAGAATCAAAGGAGATTGCCTAGGATTCTATTTTGGTAACTGAAAAATCATCGAAAAACACTATGACAAACCATAGATATGGAGCTGAAAAAAGCCACGAAAAGCAATAAAATGCTGCTTCCAACTCCAAACGTGCGACATGCTGAATTTATATTCATATATAAGGACAATTTATCCAATAACATTCCAGAGCAGAGATTTCCAAAGACACTATAACCACAACGTTAGTAATAGAATATTTTGAGAATCGAAAAAGAGACGATAATATCGACAAACCCTCCAATTTCATATGCAATTTGAAAGGATTTGAGGCTCAACCCATTCTCAACGACGTATATAGGAATCCAAGTCTCGCACACAGTACGAACCTAATGAAACGTAAGATGTAGTTTTAAACGATCTGGCTACCAAAGAAAGCTCTACAATTGTTATAATATTGATACTTTTAATAAAATATTAATACTAATTGCCATAGAATTGAAAGAATACCTCTACACTGAAAAGGTACAAAATCGATATACTCCATATTACCGTTGAACGAGCAAAAGTCATAAACTGCAACACAGCTTCGTTTTTATTGATATGTACAGGTAGCGAATCATCTCTACTAAGCGCAATACACTGTGCAAGAGAAAAACTCAGAGAGAACAGACCTCAAAAATAGGAAAGAAGCATTGATAATGTTAAAAATAGACAGAATGGCAGAAGCCTGAATTAGTGAAAACACACCAAAACATATAAAGAATGAGCGCCAATAAAATATTTCCACAAGTGAAATTAAAACACCTGCCATCGCACTGCCACAGCTAAGAATGGAAAACATTTTACCATAGGAATGAGCATCATACCACTGAAAAAACCGTTTCAAAGAAAAAATGCAATTTACAGCCGAAAGCTAACCACTTGAACAAGTTTGGTTGCTGGCACCCATGAAGCGCCTTGTAGACATCCAGTAATTATCATGGAGAGAAACATGTGACAGAACGACGATGCAAATCCTAAGAACAGAAAAATACCAAATATTTTATAGATCAGTTATAAATATTTAAGTTTAAATAATGCGCATAATTTATATGATAACGGAACTCGAAAGATAGAAATCCAAAAAATTCATTTGATGTTATATTGAAATAGGAAAGAGAAACGGAACAATATACCAAAAAGAATCGATGAGATCGAGATAATAGCAAGCCCAGCAGACACTATTTTGATTGGAGAACATCGGTCCGAAGCAATGCCAATTACCAGCTTTGATAACGCGAAACATAATGCTTGAACCGAGACCAAAAAGCCTAAAAATCTCAACTAACTAACAGCTACTTGCAAAAACAGAACCGTGATAAATGAATCAGAAAAAAATTATCTGTATGATTTTTGCAATATTTTAGTACCAGATTAGAACATGATGAAAAAATTCTAAGAAACTATTTTGTGAAATAGTTGGAACAAAACACTAAGTTGAACTAATTTTTATAGCAATTAGATAAATAATAATGGTAATGTAAGAACATAAGGTGCAAATGCAAATTTCAGCGATAAAAGAGGCACAAAAGAAGTTCAACATAAATACAATGTCAAAATTTATCATCGGGCGACATAACACTAGAACTCATCATCGGTTAACCTTAAACACTGTTTATGGTAAGGACGATAACGCAAACTACTGTTCGAAAGTAGAAAAGCAAAGAATGTCAATTTAAAAACTTAAAGCTCCTACAACAAAAACCACTAACTACGAAATATACAAAAACACGCCTAATTACTAACTAAACTGTCTATTGAGCAATCAAAAAATAACAGACTACCAATCAAGATTTTTACAAAACCTTTACAAATCATCATTTTTTCTTGCTCTTAGAATATCACAAAAAAGTTCATAAAAAAGGAAAGCACATCCTGAGTTGGCAGCCGCCTTAATCTGACTCGGCCAAAGACCTTTAAATAAGCCGTAGAACGATTCCTTTTTCACTACCATTCTCATTGTTCGCAGCATACCATCTCTATAATCTGAAGTTCGACCAAAACCCCTTCGTTCAAATCCATTCATCTGAAGACGATGGCGCACCATATCCAAAGGATATAGTACCTAAATAAGAGAATGATTCAAAAAATTTTCAGGTAACAAACTAAATACACAGCAGTGATTCACCGTTTTCGCAACAGTTCCGGCAAGAGCACCACATACAAGAGAACCAGTAGATTCACGATGGACAACGATCCGTGGCCAAATGCCAAGAAAGAAATTATAAAGCGCAAATTGTAATCCTGTGAACGGAGCAATCTGTGCTACACTAGGAGCCCACCCGCGGAAATACCCGACGACACCTTCCTTCTTCCAAATGTAAATAAAAGCATGTGTCGTTCCTGAAGATTGGAGCAAAAAATTTCACATATAGATATTATGAGTAATGTATACCTCTGTAGACTGTATTCCCTGACTGGGCGACTAATCTAGTTCGAATAACGTCAAGAGGCATAGCTGCAGTCATAGCTACACAGCCAGACAAGCCACCACAGAAGAAATCTGCCAAAGAACGTAAAGATTGATTACTTCCAGGCAAACGACAACCGATCTAGAATGTGTACAGCTTCACTGGTATCGAAGAATATTTCTCACTGATTTACAAGCGATCCAAGCAAACTGTAATATAGTATTTCTGTGATATTTAAGAATTTGACTGTACCTCTCTGGATAAAAACTCAAATGACGAAAATTGCACTAATCCGTAGATAGCAGAAAGCCCTTGAGCTGGCACGTGGCCTTTCCAGAATGAACGGACACCTTCTTCCTTATGTATTAATCGAATTGATTGCACCACACCCTTAAAATGTTTTACGTATTCCTTGACGTCATCCTGGAGCAAGAATTCACTCTATTGATTGATGGGTGAATTTGCGCCTCAAGGCAACATAAACGGGAACGAACGTAGCGCAAAAATTATAATACCTTGTACTTTCCGGAATTTCGTCCATGAATAGGCTCCTCCTGTAGCTGAAACCGAATTTTCAATACATCCAGTGGTTGAATGATCACTCGAGTAGCGATACCGCTCGCAAGCCCAGCTTCACTTAAGGGCTAACAAAAATTTTTGAATGAGATATTAGCTTTTCGTCATTAACGTCACGGTTTCAGTTAACAAAATAAAGTATGAACAATTTCTTATATATCAGGAATCAAACACAGATAAACACCCAATTTTTTTTACATAGTCGGTTCAGTAGCGTTGTACTTAAGCACTAGTAATTATTACCAACCTGTATTCCGTTGAAGATAATTCTTTCCCATTAATGGGTTCTGGGCTGTAACCCACCATATTCACGACGTCGTTTCCCACTCAGATGAAGTCAATTTCACTACCAATCAAATACCATTACCATTAACTCTGAGGTATAATAATTCAGTGAAATATATCAGAATGCATTGTATGTAATACAATCGATTTCGAATTCTAATAATATAATGATGATAGCGCAAGTAAAACAATGCATCTTTAATATATGAATAAACAAAATCTGAAAAAAGTGATTAGGATTGAACTCATGTTAAAAAGAGGGTTTTCTTTTGCTAGAAATGAACGTGTAGAAATGAGACATTAATGCACGATTAGAGTAATATGAACATAACTACTCAAAGTGAATCAAGAGTAGTAATGATTATACAGCAGGAGAGAAAACTGTGAATAAACACATTAGAGGTACACAGCCAATAGTTCTCACGAAACGATAAAGACCAAACATAGGGCAAAAAATATTTCTCAAAGAAAAAAACATCCACTCGGATGAAATCAAGAAGAGGAATACTATATCAAATATAACATATTCAAAAATGACATAATAACAAGTAAAGCGTTTACTAGGAAATTTTAGCTTTACGTATCATACAGGTCAGAAATTTTAAATAGGATTAATAAAAGCTTAAGTTCCCTAGGTTAAGGAATAATGATTACAATTGTACAAATATTCAAATAATATAAATCATTAAGACCAACAACTGCAAAAACGAGACAGAATATCGGTATTACTATATAACGCTCACTAAAACGAAAGCAAAAGTTGATTTTCTCCTACCTGAATAGGGAAAAAGGGCACCTGTTGATTGAAATAATAGGTGAATGAATAAAAGAGAAAATAGTTTTTTCCCGAACACAGGTTTTACTTCATTTCATAATTTTACTTTTGCACGACTTATTACGGTAATTTTTACAAAATATTGATCATGGATTTTCCTCAAATTTCATATAAGCAGTAGTTTAAAGTATGTTCTATGACGAAAAAAATTTTGATATTCTCACTATACTTCAACCAAGATTAACTAGATTTTTCATAGATCCACTGAGTGAAGTGCATCAGCTTATAGGATTGAAACTGCAAAATTTATTTATTCTATGATGTTAAAAACAAAAGAATAATATTTAATAGATATCGTCATCAAAACAGAGGGATAAAGTGCGATGTCTTTTGCCTCAAACTCATCATTTGGCTAATCCTTTCTCTTACCTGGATAAAATTATTTAATGTACTTCACAAAAGCATGGAAACAGTTTGTTTACCAGCTCATCGACTTCACACCATTGATTAGGAAACAAAAAAATAACATGAGAACATGAAATAGGTTTTTTATTTGAAATCTACTTCTCTAATATGAGCCTACGCGGTAACCTAACTCTATTTTACAATCATATATACAACAGGAACAATATTAGCGCAGACAACATTCACGTTACTAAGGAATTTATCAGTTGTACATACTCATTATGCACCAAATTTTGTATACTCTTTTTGCTTATGACAATAAAGTGACAACACTTGTTTGGCACTAATTTGTAAGGCAGTATTTTTCACTACAACGGATATAAATTTTGTGCACAACAATTCTTTCGAAGGGAACTTGTCAAAAAATTTTTGACGTCATATCACATTATGCACTACAATGATAGTTTGAGCATTATACAAAAACACATTACTATCCACATATCTGATGTACTTAAAATTAAATAGTACTAAAATCGATTTTTTTATAGAAAAACTCTAAATTAAAGCTTACCTATATCTTCTCGATTAAAGTGAATCTCTTTCTGGATTTGTGGTAGTACAATAATCGGAAGTCGCCGTAATATCACAAAAAATGTGTAAGAGAAAAATATGAATGTGAAACGTATGTGACAGGACGGGCCAATAGTGTCTTTCAGCACCATCTAAATAATTAACCAACGGCATTAATTTATGAATATCTAAAACAACTGTAAAATATTGTATATATTGTAAGCATGCTACTCGAACGCATTTTTTGTCACAAAAATTGTTAATATAATGAACATATGGCCATCATAAAACACATGAGAGAACTCACAAATGATAGTTTATAAGTAAGAGTTTATGACAAGTTTATAAGTTCATAAGTTGATAAGTTTTGTATATAAGTTTATAATAAATACATTCACTTTTGTTAAAGAGCATTTATAGAAGGTTCAGTATTTTGAAAATAACAGCAGCTAAACATCATGGTTATTATCACGTTCTGTTTTTTTTTCAACAACGCTGCGTCAATGAGACGTTGTTCTTTTGATGTTCCCTTTGCGCTCAGGATTTAAAATCTTTAGAAGTAACTTTTGTTTGCACAGGAAAATACGCAGGCAATAATAATGCGCAAAAAGTTTGTTAATGATAGTAGGTTAGTCATAATAATTGGAACCTCAGGTGAGACATAAAGCAGCACCTGCAGATGTACGACTTGCTGTACTACCGACTGCCTCGGTCTGTCATCAATCAATGCTTCATTTACTATTTCTAAGTGATTATCCTTTCTCCACTCGCCCGTTAACGTATACCATCCGACGAGCGGATATGGATATAAGAAAAAAATCATTATAACCTTTCATAGTTGAGGTTCAAAGTTTTGTGACTAACTCAGCATTATTTGTGATATAAGAGCAAAACCAATATAAGCTATCAAACTTGATAGAAAATAAATAATTAGCATGTTGAGTGTTTGAAAGGAGTTTAGTGCAGCGCATTATTAATTAATGAACACAAAAGATTTGTTTGAATTATCTTTCACAAAATTAATAACCATTTTGTCGGTTATAAAATATTGTCTTGCAAATTTAAAACAGCTGAAAATTCCTTCCATTGTATAGAGGTTTTGCGCTTCTCTAACGCCTTTCTATTTTTCTGAGACAGTGGAGGACTCAATGTGAGTTGATGTGAACCAAGTCTATGCAATATTGTGAATCTGATCGTACATAATGTCATGTATATGTTATGCCACAACTTCATAGATACTAGTCATATTCATTTAACGGTTGTTAATTATCTCTAGTGTTGAATTCATTTGGATAGGAGTGGTGGTTGGTAGACCTTTGTAATTGTTTACGACTATGATCTATTACTAGTAATCATTTCCTCAGTTCTTACGAAGACTCAATGAATTTCAAGCACGTAGTGTCTGGTTCGTTGAAAAGTTTTATCAGCAATTTTGATAACGTTTTTTCTTTGTAATGTGGAACGTGCTCTTGACAAACAAATTTCTTATCTTTTCACTACATATTCATAGACTTCGACTTTTTTTTACAATATTTCTATATATCTGAACACTATTTACTGTTATATGAATTATTGTGAAATTATGAACCTATAATATGTTATGTGTGGGGTATGTACGTTACGTTAATTTTAACACTACATATTTTTTAAAGCAGCAGATGTATCGAGATCCAACAACTTCTTCGAACTATGAAAAAATAAAAGTAAAGCATTATTCTTTATTCTGGAATATTAACTTCGTTGAAAAAAGAATAGTCGGTTCCATCGTAATGATTTTGAAGGCGCTTTCTGTAGTAGATGAAGTGGTACGTTACGTAATGAAATGCTTTACAAAGTATGTGCTCTTCATCTATAGTATGTGCTTGCTTGCTATAGGTCCTTGATGGTGAAGAGCTTTCCATTTCCAAAATCAAGGTACATGGAAAGGAGGTCAAGTTCTCTATTAGGTCCGGTACTCCAATTGGGCAAGCAATAGTGATCGAGACACATATAACGGAAGGAGAAGAAGTGTATGATTTTGAAGAAGTTATCCTCGTATAGTATTTACTAATGTTCCTATTTCCTCCCATTTAAAGCTAGGATGATCTTATTTTAAAAGACTAGGCTTCTATGCTATATCCACAGCATGTTTGTATAGTCGTAAGCTATGTTAATTTAGAACAATAGAAATTGAATACTCTACGGCAAGCGAAGCATCAGCCCTTCAATTTATGGACAGAGAGCTTACTGCCGATAAAAAGGTTTGAAGTGTTTCCTGACATAGAACAGAATTTAGGTTTTTGAATAACAAGGTATCTTGAAATGTATTTTGTTTTATGCTGTTCTGATCTCATTGAAATGATGTTATTTCTTAAATTTAGGCATCTTATCTATTTTCACAATGTCAAGCAATCCATGCCAGATCTATAATGCCATGTATGGATACTCCATCTGTTAAATCAACTTATTATGCGGAGGTATGTTCCACTCCAACTTATCTGGTCAGTATTTCTTCGTGATATATTGCACGCTCTGAGGTTTGCTAATGTAAACGAAACAATATAAATAAAAAAAATAATAAAAATAATAATAAATAGAAACAACCAATAGATTGTTTGCAACCACGCCTCAATGTTTCATTTCCCTCAACTTTGATTCTAAGACTACAAAACAATGGGATACTCACATCTCCTTTTCCATTATATTTTAATCCATCATTATTGTGTAACCAATATCTTTTAATGAAAATGGAGAACATACTGGACGTAAATAAGAAATAGTGTGAAATATGAAGATTCAGCGTTTATAAAATTGAATTTTCATCTGATATATGGGTTTTTCATTATCAACCTTTATTTCATTATGTTTTCTCTACCCTCCTTTTTTGTGTGCATGTTTCATTTAGATTGTGCGAAAAAAAATTACATTGAGAGAATGTAGAATATAGAAAATACTGTACTGTTGATGTTTCAAGCAATATGCATAGTGAATACTGAAAAGAATAAAAGTCTGAATAGGATAGTTTGACGTTTACCTCGCTTTGATAGAGCTCTAATTTCTTATAAATTGCCTATTTACGTTGGCAATTAATTAATTCTAAAGGTGTCAAGTTGACTATTATTGATAATGCTTAATCCAAAGCATATTAAATCGTGTATCATTTAATTCTTAGATACTGGATTGTAATTTGTTTCTTCAACGAGAATTATCTAAATTTATATAAGATTTTTATTCAGAAGAAAGTTTGCATTCATTTATGTAAAGCAAAAAAATTGTGAGTTTTGTAAATTGTAAATGTAAATTTTCTTGTAAATTCAAGATTTTCTCAAATGAAACATCCATTGACATTGATTCTTTAGGTATCTGTGCCATCGGGAATGACATGTTTGATGAGTGCTATTGCAAAGCA
>KN716432.1:105146-115711 GCA_000816705.1 Dictyocaulus viviparus | reverse complement strand
GCAAACTTAATTTAGCTTTCCTATCCCCTTGGTTCCCCCACCCCTGCCCCACTGCGCACCGTATTTGAGAATAAGAGGTTTTTTCCGCTACAATGAGAAATAGAACCATTAGCAATGTAATGTAAAGTGTTGCAAATTCGCATAATGCTCGTTTGCTAAGTGAAAGTCGAAAAAAAAGACAGAAAACAACAAACACTTGTTGAGAGCTACAAATTTATGTCAGTATAAGTTTATATTTACTTTACGGTATCTAGATTAGAATCAAAATAAAACTAGATTGTCTGTTTTTGTCCCCTACAAATACGTAATGAAAAATGTGTTCCAAGATTCTCAGTAATTAATCCTATTTCTTGATAATTACATAATTAATTAATTCTTAATAATTAGAGTTAATTCTTTATTCTTAATGACTACGTAAGCTTTTTTTAATTGTAAAATCAGTTTTCCAGCAAATAACTTATGCGATATTTTTTTTTGTATCATAGTTATATTAGGACTGTTACCATTACTTAGTTTTACTTATTCAGATAACCCAAAATATGTGTTGTCTAATTCATGTATTATTTAAAAACTTCTCAAATGAGTACTTTTCATATTTTGCAAGGCAAGTCGTTAGTGAATTTAGGTACGCTTTACAAAGTGTCACTACGGATTGCTGGAAAAGCGAGCTTTACTCATTTTTCTCTGATAAAAAAAACATACTCGACAATTTAGATTGGAATGTCTGGCTTTTTGCACCAGGTGTGCCGCCTAGACCAAAGTGAGTTTATTTCTTAATGCTGTTTGAAATGCTACTGCTTTAATATGTGCATAACCATGAATTGTGATTGAGTTAATCACATAATTATGTGTATAATAAAATAATACGAGCTTTGGCGTTGATCAATCTTTGTTGCGAGATAACCCAACACATTTGTGTTCAACGTGATATCTTCTTGGAGGTGATTGACTGCGAGATTAATCTAAAAAGTGACTCGAGTTGACCATTCTTTATCAGGTCAGTGCTGCTAATCTTATCCAGATTTATCTGGTAACAATTTACTGGCCCCAAAGAGTCGACGGGTTTGATGGCCTTGGGGATGGCCGCGAATATGATTTGGTTCGGGTCTGTGTATCATTCTGGCACCACCGCAACTATACTACACATTCCATTTAATACAATAAAATACGAAACTAGCAGGAATTCGAAAGAAATTTGTTAGATTTCAGACGTTCTGAATAACAATCATAGTTTAAAGGTCAAATATCTCATAAGTGCACTATATTTTGGAAATTTCCGCTTATTCTATTATATTTATTGTTTAATGATTTATTTCCCTAGTATCCTCATCAATGCTATCTAATATCTGAAAGTTTACTTTTTCTACAGATATAGATATGACTCGCAATTTTTTAGATATGACTCGCAACTGATAGAGGTGTGTAATAGATTGGCCTCCGAATGGATATCAGCACCTGAAAGTAGTTTGCCCGGTTGCTCCTCTTTGTTCGAAAATATGTCTCCTAAGCAAAAAGTGGCAACATTGGAAAAGATACGTGTCAGTGGGAAATGTACAGCGACGAAGGTATGGAAGACTTATAGTTTTCAGAGAATTTTTAATAACACTAATGTAAGGCTGCGAAGAATTTTCTGATTAGAACAAAATTATCTTTGATCATTAAGAAGGTGATTGTCAATTAAACTTCTACACCATTACAACAGCTGATTGCACATCATGAGTGATGATGCCAGAACAGTGGTGAAATGAAGTATACAGCATTCAAATTTGACTTGTATCTATCCACCTCCAAAACGATAAATATAAGTTTTGGTTGGTCTGAATTGGAATTGAACTAGGGAAAGATTTTACACAACGATATATTGCCTCGTATCGTTACACCGTACCATCATCTGCACATTTTCTGTAATTTATTGAAGATTGGTTTATTCAATTGAGAAATGGTTTTGCGTTGGAATATTGTGCATACCGATAGTGGTTTTGGTAATGGAGTGTGTACGGAGTCCATTTTAATATAGTAAACTCTGAGGATTTGTGCTCTTATAAATGAGGGTAACTAATATTAAAAAAAGGGTCGCAAACTTTTTCCTTATATGGTAAGTTATGGAATGGAAATAATTGAATAATAATAATAATAATTGAAAGAGATAACAGTTAATATGGCTGCAGATAAAATGTTTATATAGTTACCTTATAGAACATCCATTATTTCACATACTTGATGGTGCTTTATAATATAATTTGAGATGGCTGCACTGACGACATGTTTTAATCTCGAAAATGTGAGGAACTGTGAGGTGAAGTTTGGCTGGTTAATGTTGGGACTAGACGTGAAATGGTTGCCAATCATTCCGAAGGCATTGTCTTTCGTTTCGGTGGTTGGAAGAATGAAATTCTGTAAACCAATTTATAGGTATATTATTTAATATCTGTTTTGAAATAACATTTAAAAAATTAACTGTGCAATCATTTAGTTTTCTTCTCTTTCATCCCACACTGCTTATTACTTACTTACTTAATAGTGTTAATGAAAAACTTTCACAAGATTGCATCGTTGGTTGTACATATATTGGTGATATAGTTATGTTTCAGATCGCTTTTTAATTGGCCTGATGCTCGTACGTTGGCTGTAGAACAGTTCGAACGTAATCGCAAAACTATGCACCCTATCACTGCAAATACTATTGCAAAAATGCTCAAATTGTAGTACAGTCTTTTTAAAGTTTTTTTTTTCCGTTGAATTTTGTCTCAGTGGTTGATATTTCTCTACGTACTTTTGTATTTGTGTTTTTTTTTGTTACAGATTTGTCTAGTATGTGGTTATATTTCTGTTATGCGGTCACTTCTTTGTGCTGAGAATTTTTTCCTATCACAGAAATTGTACAATCTCGTACACTAGAATCACTTTATTTCCTTTTTTATATTTGTTAGTCAGGCAAATAAAAAATTTGAAAGCTTTTGACGGAGAACATGTACTGTAATGCTATTTCGTAGTAATTTTTGTGTAGTACAAATAGCAATGTACTCGATTAGTTCGTCATCGGTAATCTAACAAAATTGCGTTCATTTGTTCTTCAGCTTTCTCAGTAGAAATGTTAAATGGCCCACAAAGAAGCAGTATTTTATGTAGTAAATTTGATATCACTGCTGTTGAACGTGGTCTACTTAGTATAGTCTTATGCGAAGAAATTTATGTTCTTTCTGTTTGACCAGTTGAGTTCCATCTAGTGAAAGAGTCCATCTAATTACATCTAATTATCACTTGATCTACTTCTATATGCCACATGATAATTTTCATAGAAATTCCGTTCAGCACATTCAATAATAAAGCTAGAATGGTAATATGAAAACACCATTACAGGAAACAACTGAATAGCAAGGATAAATAGATAAAAAGAAAGAAGATAAGGTAGGATAGGATGCTTTTATATGTAATTCGATAAATTGTGATTACACAAAATGTTACGCTTGTATCATCCTCGTTTTTGTCCGCATTAATAAATCTAATAAGTCTCACTGATACAAATAAGCAACAGACGGAAGAGGCGAGTACAGAAATGCGTCAACGACAATCAAACGTGGCAACAAAATCGTTTGGTGAGTAGTCAACGTTAGGTGGTGTGCAATCGTTGGTATTCCAATTGAAACAATAAACAAACAAACTCGTATTCCTCAATAGACTACTGTAACTATAATAACCTACCTCAAACTTCAATAAGTGCAAAAAGTGAGGTTATTTTTAACGAAAATCATCATGCTTTCATAAGTATAACTTATTAAGTTAAATTATTAATGTTGAAGAAATATTTTATAGAGACGATTTGACGTTTTGAATTGTTCGTTGATCACGTATTTAATCATTTTGGTCACTCAGTATTTTAAGGATGTACTCAGATCAATTCAATCGTTCGGATTAATTGAATATTGTAAAGATAATTTTTATTCTAATACAAACGATCAATGATTACTGTAGAGGAGTTTATGCTTATTTCGAAATTAACGAGAATTGATCATTAATCATTTTATCAATTATCATTGATGGTTATTGACCTTTTATAGTACATTGCTTATGTGATAAATAGAAATTGCTCGCTTGTAACTCATCGTAACTAGCAGCATACGGACCATAAATTTTTCATATTATGATTTTCTTGAATGGTTTCTGACCGCTGGCAATTGATAATTGTTTGTTTGTTTGTTTATTTTTTTTTCAGTTTCTCTGCTACCATAATGGTTTCTACTGATCTGTTAGCTTCTCGTTCATCTCTCTGATCGCTGTATGAAAAATATTTTTGTTAATTTAAGAAAAAAAATTACAGTAATGCATGTGATATATTCATTTTTGTCATTTTCGTTTATTTTACAATGCTGTAACGGTTTCAAAATGGTCATATTTGTACTTGACCTTTCGAACAGTCAGGTAGGTAATGTGGTTTAAAATTTTTTTATACTGTTATAATGTTGTTTTGTATTTTTGTAAAAGTTCTTCTTTTTTTTCGTTCTGTTAGTTATTCGTCTCAGTACTGAAACATAAAAGCTCGAATATCACTGAAGATGCTGAATTAATCACCAAACTTGAAAGCTCAGAAAGGACTCAAACACGAATCCACGGTTGTCCGATCTATTTGGCTACCGATTGCGCTATCCAAATCCTCTATATGAAACCACTCAATGTTTCATTTGTTATTTTTAAGTGTATATCATATCAGTACTCCACCGTTAGAGAGGTACGATTCGTTAAGCCGGTATCAGCATAAGACACAGTTAAGCTAATGATTTTAGCCATGATAATTTTTACAACTCCTCATACTCATAGATTCGAGTCCAACCTGAAATTCCAAGTTTTATATTTTATCTACATTTCCCATTACGTACTAATGAGTACAAGAGAACAGTAATAATGATTACGAGGAAGACAGAGGAAATGAGAGGTGGAATAACCTCAATGTTAGAGTACAATATTAAACTGAGAGTGTAATGAGCTTAAATATAAGAATTTTAATATTATTCTTAGGTTTTATTCAATACTCGAGTAGCTGAAACACTTGCAAAAGCTGGTCATGACGTCACAATGGTGATGATATCGAGTCTTCTGGATTGGAAATGTAGTGATGTGAAAATAAACGAAAATATTAAAAGTATGAAAATTTAGAAAGATACTTAGCAGAAAAATTTTTTTTATTTTATTTAATTTCACTTTTTTTTTCAAATAGAGTTATAAAATTTGTTACAATTTTTGGTACATGTTGAAATACGAAGCTTTCTTTCTGAGTTTATCAGTTTTTCGTTCTGTGTTATTCGAATTTAATGATGAGGAAGATTTTCGTATATGTGAATGAGCTGATTATTCTGAGTATGAAAAATCAATAATTTTCCTCGCTGAAAAAAAATTGAATATTTTCATCACTTAAGATATGCTATTTTAATTAATATGTACTTTTTTAGCATATAATTTAAATGCTTCAGTTGGAATGAAGAAGGAATATATGGATGATCAGAAAGGAAAATTTATGTATGAGGTGCTTATTTTCCTGAAAAATATTTAATTTTAAGAACATTTTTTCTTCACTCTGTAAATTTTTTGAGGATATTCCGATTTGGGACTCACGGTTTCGTAATCGCATGAGTAAGGTGTCGACGTTTCTTGTCGAGACGTGTCGCAGTTCAGTCAACTCTTCTTTTTTTTATCTACAAATCTTCTTTATTTATAGTTTTTCTAGTTATAACTATATAATAGACTTATCAGAAAAAGACTCAGTTATTAACAAGTTAACTTAAATGATTTTTTTTTCTTTAGAGACTTCTTTTAGAACAGTGGCATTCCTATCATATTTTTCCTTCAGACATTTTGGAGAATAAGGAATTCCTGGAATGGCTTCAAGTACAAAAATTCGATTTGGCTTTCTCTCATATGTTTGACGTGTGTCCAATAGGGCTTATTCATTATGCCAAAATCCCATCGTGGATTTGGCTGAATAGGTAAGATAAGCTTTGGTGTCGATCAGTCCCTTGTGACGGGATGCGCGAACGCATTCGTGTTCAACGTGGTATCGTGGACGTGGTTGAATGCGTACGTGCTCTATACAGTGAGTTGAGTCGACCACTCTTCACCAAATCAGTACTAGGTATCTTATCCAGATTTCTCTGGTATCAATTTATCGACCCCGTAAGAATGGCGGGCTTGGTAGGCTTAGCTAGCGAACTGATCCGGGTAGTCGTGTCACCGTGACACCTCTACGACTGCGACCCACGCCCCGCTTTGGCTGAATAGCTCAGAAATCTCTTTATTATCGTAGGAAGGGGCTCATCTGCAAAAATGTTGTGTCAAATGTGATGTAGACCATTTCTACTTGATTTAAAGACTAAAACCTTTGCTGCAAAAAAAGAAACACTTTTCTACAATTCAAAACATACATGAAAAAGTTTGCGAGCATAATTGCAGTAATATTCTAATACAATGGAAACCGTGATTGCAACAAAGGTCATAGACGCAGATGTACTTATTTGAATGTCTTTACGTAAGTGGTAAGTGTCTTTACGTTAATCTGGAGTGAGAGAGAGAGGGCAGTGCCTTGTGAATTTTTCATCTAGGTGATTTGTGATATAGCCTGATGTTTCCTGTAATCCATTGAGAACGCTGCTGAAACGTTGCTGGATTGTCACCAGAATTAGTCGTCAGCGTTTGTGTAGTATAGAATTCTGCCACCTGGGAACAAATTTTTTTCATGAAGACGGCAACATTTCCTGAAATAGGCTTCATTTTTAGGAAAACGTCATGTTTAAATAAAAAATGCTGAGCTATTTCATAGTTTTGGAGACGCTGTGATGCTGTTTGACCGACACTTAACAGCCATAATAAGGCGATGAAACCAACTAGCCTTCTGGGGGTGGTAAATTGGTACCATAGAAATCTAGATAAGATAAATAGCACTTAGTGAAAAGTGGTCAGTCAAGTAACTGTATAGACCTCACATCAAACCACCTCCACGATATTACGTTGAATAGGCGCATAGGCGCGTTCCGCCACAAGGGATCGTCAAGGTGATCATCGCCAAAGTTCATCTTGTCTTATTACTTGTACTTCTACGGCTAACGGATTGTCTGCAGAATTTCGCAAAAGAAATTCGGCTATCTTCTATGGACCATTAGAAAATTATACAAGTTAATATGAAAAATATCCTTATAACTCCAACTCGTCGCCATAAATGTTAAGGATTAAGAGTTCTATACCGTAAACAACAAACATAGTAGACGTATAGCGAAACGAACTGACTGTCTATGTTATTTATAAGATGCATTATGCGAATTTGTTTTCAATTGGATTTAAAGAAATAGAATTTGTTTTATAGTGGACCGATTATGGATTTTGTCGCACACAGCATGGGAGTACCGAAAGTATCCAGTTACGTTCCACGTGAGTCAATACAGCTGTTTTTTCTTCATTTTTTTCTTGTTTCTCAATTTCTTCCATATGATAATAAGTGAGAATTTAGCGTTGATGATGGAAAGTACTGACCAAATGAATTTCATTGAAAGAGTGAAAAGTTTAATTGGACACTCATTGTCTGTTATTTTATGGAAAAGGTGACTGCTATAGTAAGATGCTAAAATTGAATTATAAACAAAATAAGCAATTTGAATCATTTTTTAGATAAAATGATAATTATATTGCTGTAAGAACTTCATGAATAATTTTAATGATGCTGAGTCAATCGCAAAACGTACAACCTCAGGCGCGACTCGAACTTACATTTGCAGATTTTCGGTCTAATGTGCGTAGCACTCAAATATATAAACAAAGCCGTCATAGCGTATCATGATTGATAGAAAACAAATATGAATGAGTATGAGAGGTCATAGTTAACGTTCATTCCATTAGTATGAAACCTCGAGGTGAAGCTTTTAATTGCACAATAAGCCAAGTCTACATATAATGAGGCTAGACGCTTCTTCAAAAAAGAGTAATATACATGCTCGATGCGTAATATAAAATATTTTACAAGCTTTCTCAGAAAACTCATCGATAGAGTCATTACTAGCACCGAGGCCACTCAACGCTTATTATGTTATTGATTTAAACTTTTTTTTTTGATCAACAATGATTAACTTATGAGAGTTTTGAGTATTCTCATAACTTATTATGAAAGTTTTTTTTATTTCTATCAGAATGTTCGCCGATCCTGAAACAGAATATTTTCGCAAACTGATCGATGCAAACTTTCCTGACGTTGTTGACGTTGCAAAAAATTGTCCGCTGGTGAACGACATAAATCGTCCTTGGAGTCGTCTTTAGATTTCTATTTATTTATTTAATTATAATTTTATATTTATTAAATATTATATGGTTATTAGGTAATGGTAAACTCTAATGAATTATATGAATTACCGAGACCAACATTATCGAAAATTGTGAACATCGGTGGCTTAGGTGTACAAATTAAGGACGCTAAACCATTACCAAGTGTTAGTGTTTTTCATGTTTACCTCATTTCAATGAAGCTGCTAATTCATAATTGAATGGACCATGAAGCTAGGTGATTTTTTAGGAAATAAAACGTATAGTGGACGACAGTATCGACGGTTTGGTGGTGTTCAGCTTCGGTTCCGTAGCACCAAGTCATAAAATGCCGTTGACGTGGAAGAACGCCTTCTTAGATGCATTCAGAAAATTTCCACAGTACAATTTCGTTATGAGATATGAGGAAAATGACTTGCTCGGTAGTTCGACATTCATAAAATCTCGTTTTATTTTTGCTTAATTTAAAATAAACCACATATTCTACGACATTTTGAAGAATTTCTTCTATTTAGTATCTATTTTCTTCACAGCTTTTTCTCATTTTCAAAAATAAAAACATTTACAGACAAGCTTCCATCAAACGTCCACATATTCAAATGGTTACCACAAGCTGATCTTTTAGCACATGAAAAAACTAGAGTATTCATTTCTCATGGTGGTTATAACAGTGTGCAGGTGAGTAATATTTAAGTAGAACTCACAAGTCAGAAATAAGTCAATGAGGGAAAAAAGAAATCACGACGCTTACATCTTCTATTCAACCTTTTTTGTTTTTTAACTCTTTCCTAAACCTTTGTATCGTTGTAAATTGTAACGTTTTTTCTTTCAAGGTCTAACATTTTATCAGTAGATGTTATCTGTTGCCTTTCTGATAGCTTTATCATTTTTTCAACAGAGAAGCTATCAAAAAAAAACACTCCACGCTGTTTGACAAAATAATAACGAGAAGTAGGTAATAATCATACTCACAAACTGTCAGTATAAGTATCCCTAATGATGTTGAGTGAATCGCAAAATTTGCAACCTCAGGCGGTATTTGAACCCAAAATATTTGAAAAAGAACCGTTTTACCCTATCATAGTTGATAGAAAATAAACAAAAACGACTATGTAAACATCAACTTTACAGATGATCTTGGTTAACCTATCAAATTAGAAAGTATGAGTGACATCAATGAGTGAGAAGAGTCAAATTTTACTATTATTCTTGCAGACTGATTCATTGGTTGGAAGCATCCATTTATGATGCAATATTTAGTAACAAACAAATGATTGAGTTCTTTTTCCTCTTTATTGCTTTATTTCAGGAAGCGATTATTGCTGGTGTCCCTATGATAACCATACCATTGTTCGGAGACCAACTAAAGAATGCTAAAACTGTCGAAAAGCTCAAATTCACTGTGAATCTAAAAAAGAGAGATGTAAACACTGATAAAATCGTGAACGCACTCGATAGACTCCTAAAAGATGATAGGTTAGAGCGATTGTAACACATTAGCACTTCCTGATATCACTGGCTTCTATGTTTGATATTATTGTCGATCACATTTTCACATTTAATAATATTCAGAAGAGGAAAGATAGCAATAGTGAACAAGTTGCCATAATGATACGCAGGTTCGTGGCTGAACCTAGGCCTACCAAGTCCTCACATATTTTTGGAGTCATTAGATTGATATCGGAAAAATCTACTAAGAAAAGCAACACACATACTTAATATTGAACTATCACCTCAAATTATAATATAGACTGGTCTAGCATTGATCTTTACTGTTTGTCATAAAGCCAAATGTATGCAGCTTCCCATAGAAAATGACGAACGCTAAACTTCTATCACTTGTTAATTATCGTCTTTGTTCAATTTCTCTAGCATGTCCTCTATGAGTCCTAATTATACGGAAAACAAACTCAAGATAGTGAGGTGAGCTTCGTTTCAGTGTCACGAATTGAATGTAGTAGACGTAAAAACTACTAGATAATACTGCGTTACAAGAATAATGATATAAAAATGAAAAGCTGATTGATAAATATGATTTACATTAAATACTGTTGTTTCAGTTACTCGAGAAATGTTAAACGACTTTCAAGAATGGTAGAGAAGAAGCCAGTTAAACCAGAACATCTTCTTGTCTCATGGGCAGAGTTCGTAGCTGAGTTTAAGACACTCGAAAACCTCATTCCAGCTGGCAATGAGCTGAATTTTATTCAATATCATTCATTAGATGTCATTGCATTTTTATTAATTCTTGTAACTCTAGTCATTCTTAC
>KN716432.1:80911-97704 GCA_000816705.1 Dictyocaulus viviparus | reverse complement strand
AATAAATAGTTTTCAAGGAGTTACAACGTATAGCGAACGATAGTTCTGGTTTGGTGGTGTTCAGTTTTGGTTCTGTAGCACCAAGTCATAGGATGCCGTTAACATGGAAGAACGCATTCTTGGATGCATTCAAACGATTTCCAAAATATCACTTCATAATGAGATATGAGGGGACGGACTTGTTTGGTACTATCTTCATATTCTGAATACATAAATTTGACTCAATTTTTCTTAGTCATTCTTTATGAATCAAAACTCATATGTTATTTTTGTAAAATATTTTCATAAATATACCATATTTTCAGTACATTTTTTTCTCATTGAAAAAAATTTGTAGATAAACTACCAGCAAACGTACATATACTTAAATGGCTACCACAAACCGATCTTTTAGCGCATAAGAAAACCAAAGCATTCATTTCCCATGGAGGTTATAACAGTGTACAAGTGAGTGATTTTCAAAAAGTCAGAAATTAATAACTAATTATAATAAACAATAAATTAAGTGAATAATAAATCAAAAATAAATCAATGAAAAAGATTTTACAAGACTTTTCCTTTTTAACTGACCTCTTTTTCCAACTCCTTACCATCTTTTTTACTATAACAATTCACAATCGTTTTCTTTTCAAACTCTTAGATTTGATGCTGAGTCAATCACAAAACATAGGACTTCATGCGAGACTCAAACCCGCATCTCATAATAGTCCTTTCTTGTGTGCTACTGGTTGTACTACCGAAATCCTTAATTTCTATATGAAAAATTAGCCGAAGATTATTAGATGATTAATATGGCAGTAAAAAAGGCTTAAATAACTCTAAGTTTGTAAAAAGAATTTGATCTGGTTTCCGATTTTCAGGCCTGTAAGCTCTAGAATAGAGCCTCTACGATATATTTGATGGTAATTCAATAATTAAATACTGCCGGCAGTGACACGCCGGCCCGAAATAGTTCACGGCCTCCCGTAGGCCTACGAAGCCTGCCATCCCTCCGAGTTCGGTGAATTAGTACCAGAGGAATCTGGGTGAGATAACTAGCACTGACTTGGTGAAAAGTGGTCAACTCAAGTCACTGTATCGATCAGATACGGCATTCAACCACTTCCACGATATCATATTGAGCACGAATGCGTTGGCGCATCTCGCCACAAGGGATTGATCAACTCCAACCAACTTATCTAACGTTATTAATAACAGAAATAATAGAAATGATCAAGTCTACTATCCTATTTTGTTTTCAGGAAGCGATTATTGCTGGTGTCCCTATGATCACCATACCACTGTTCGGTGATCAGCCGAAGAACGCTAAAGTAGCTGAAAAGCACAAATTTACTGTAAATCTACGAAAAAGCGACATCAACGCTGATAATATTGTGAATGCACTTAATAAACTGCTGAATGATGAAAGGTTAGATCGATAGTCATTACGCTTGTTGTTAAGTTTACGCATTTGCTACTACTCATGATAAAAGATCATAACGATTCTGCCCTCCATTTTTCCTTATACATTATGACCTCAATCATTATAATAATACCATATGCGCTTCCATAACCTATTTATATTCATAAAGTGACCTGAAAACCTACAAAGAAGAAATAAGAAGATGACTTGAAGTGCTTTAGAAGGTTTCCAACCTTCAACTTTTTTACACTGGTTCTTATGAGAGTGCAATTGAATTCACGTACTTGCTATACCATTGCCACTTTTTTTTCGAGTTTTTCATTTCTTAAAGATAATCCTGCTTGCATATTAAGTACAACCATCTTCGTATATCTCAAATGCAACGAGTTCTATTAGAAATTTACCGTCCGTCGCAAGCAATGAGGCCCGTCGTGTCTTCAGAGCTGACAAATTATTACAAAGCAAGTCTTGCAAGACAGGCAGCACTGACATGGTTATGGTTGCTCATCTCCAATATTTCTATGAGGCAAAATCGTTCTTAATAATCTCCACGACATCTCGTTGAAACAACTTCGTGGCTCGAATGAATATTTATTATTGATTACATAGGGTGCATATGGTGCGATCGGTAAGATTAGCCCGATTCTCATTCAACAAAATCCTGGAAGAAACTACTCTCATATAAGATCCAGTCAGCCTTTTTAGAAACTAGGTGGGTCATCATGACAGAAAGGCTAATCAACGGGCGTGATTCAACGCGCTATCTAAATGGCAATGCTAGGTGTTTACGCAATTGAGCGAAGGAAATCGACGTTCCACCTACTTTATAGATCGGAGTTGATAAATGCACTACTACATTCGAAACTAGTGAAGATTAGACGTTCCTGACATCTGATGCGTTATACGATAGCATGTGGGAACTGACCGTAAAGAATTGAATTCTATTGTACGCCAAACGCACTGCATTAAGCCTTTCAGCCCAATACTAACTCTTCACGTAGGTCCGGCAGATAGATCATGATATTCAGTACAAATCTCTGGAGCCGAAGAAATACACTACACCATCTTATGACAGGAGTAAGTGAAATATCGGCTGACGCCTGTTCAACTTGGTTGATAATTAGCAGTGATAGAAGAAAAACCAAATTACCTACTAAACATTGCTTTTCCAGAACTAGAAATTTATGAAAAACCTGAATGAGATTTCAAAGTAATTTCTTCTTTTCAGATTATGGCTTTCGAGTGTCTTTCAGAAACAAAACTCACAAATAATGCCACGTCAAAATGACTATAAGGCATTTGTCCTCTTCTTGATACTAAATACTTTAATTCCAGGATATGAGAAAAGTTCGAAAAAAAATAATCAAATAGCATTATAACGAAATCTCCTAAAGATTTCTATTATGATGAAATTATATACATAGCGCATTTTCGATGCTGAACACTTAAAATAGTGAGATTTCAGCTATTCGCAGAATGTCAAACGACTTTCAAGAATGGTAGAGAAGAAGCCAGTTAAAGCAGAACATCTTCTTGTGTCATGGGCGGAGTTCGTAGCTGAGTTCAAAACACTCAAAAACCTTGTTCCAGCTGGCAATGAGCTGAATTTTATTCAATATCATTCCTTAGATGTCATTGCATTTTTATTAATTATTATAACTTTGATCGTTTATATTTCATCTAAGTTTCTGATATACACGTTTAACAAAGTCTATTATTTAGCAATTAGTTTTAAAAAGCAGAAAAAAGCATAATCATCGAAAACGAATATTTGATACTTCTCTACACGTTGAGACACTATGAGTAAAACTCCTATACTCACTTTCTATCCTCATTTCCATAACTTTCCATACTGTGATTCGAAATAAATACGTATATATAGAATTTTAAAAGAGCACATTTAGCATAACCTATTCAAAAAAATCGTACTTTAGAGGACCTTAATGAGTTCATGTTGTGGAATTCTATACCTGTCACATTATTTATCTGCTGTCTCAGAACTCGCTGAAAAATTGTAGTTGCTGCACTATTTGCATACTATGTAACTAATATCCAGCCACTTTGTAAGGTATGAGAAAAGATCTATGTAATCCAGGTCATTTTAAATGTATGCGCTTCCGAACACATCCATATCTTGAATTACACAATCATTCTTCTTACAGAGCTCATCCGAGAAATTTGAAACATAAAAAGAAAGCTTAATGACAAACAGTCAACCTTCCTTGATCATCAATCATAAGCACCACTCAATTAACGTCAAAAGGAGGAAGATGTGAAGGACTCGGAAGACTAAAGCATACACAATTTCTCTTGGGCGCTATGACGTTCAAATACATATTTAACGATGATCAGTAAAAGTAGACAACTGCTTTCATAAAGCCTCATGAATACAAGATATTCAAACAAGGTCAGTGAGGAACCAGCTCAAAAATACTGAAGCCCTCTCACCGCACTAATACTACTGAACTAACGGTACCTTTGTCGTGCCAGTAGATAGTGCGACTAATTCACCTCTACATAACTTAATTGAAAGCACATACTTTGCATGAATGATAACCGAGCATTATATTGGAGCATCTCAGTAGTCGTAGGAAACCAGATCAACACGAAATGCATTCATAGTAAAGTCATTGCTTTCTTCACTTAACGGAGACAATATAATACAAATTACAACTTGGCAAATGAGAGTCAAATCCTATGCAACTTGCAGTCCAAAAAGCATGATGAGAAAATGCTTATCTCATCCCTTCTATCATTATTTGCTTATCACCATAAAGAATAAGGGTCTAATCATTCAACATGAATATGGAACAGTGTTATTGCTACATTGGAATGCACATCACTATCATATACAAACACATAGGATAATGTTTATTCATGTTTCTACATAACTTCTGGTGCAAATAGTCACACTCAATTAGTAATGAATATACCGACGTAGAAGATGTCTGTTGATCACAATGATATGCAGATTAGAGTGAAATACAGGGCATGTATTTACTACGAGTCATTTAATAACAATTATTTAGATATTAGATTATCCGACAAATACTTAATCGTTCAAATTGCATGGAATAGCAGATTGCTGTTTATTCCTTAGAATGGCGGTGGGACCATTCGTCACCTAAAAATGCACTGAATTACAGAATCGTTAGTACAAGCAACTAAGTTACATGCAACGTATCCCACCATGAGTTAAAAATTAGTCCCAATCAATTCAAAAACAATTGTGGGCTTCTCTTCTCACACACCTCTTGTCTTTCAATGCACAACCCATCTACTAAATTTTATTGCGTTTGACTGCTTTCGCCACTTCTTTCTGTCGTAAAAATCTAGCCATCCAAATTTCAAAGCGTATGATATGGAGCACCAACGAATCTTCTATCAATATCTTCCGCACGATTATTTAAGCATATTTAAAGAAAAATCCAATATTCCTCGAAAATGGCTAGTATTAAGTCAACGCAGTTCAGTAAAATGAACGCGTTGCAGCCTGAAGTTCTTTCTTAATAACCAAAACATTGTTGACAAATACTGACCTTTTTCCCTCTCTTTCCAAACAATTTTGTGGTACATGGCGACAGCTGCGAATCTGACGGTGAACTCATGTGAAGATCTTCCTTGAAATGACGGCGAGTACGAACTGCCACTGGCGTCTCTTTTTTTGCGGCAGCTACGGCTTTCTAGATAGTGTGAAATTCAAAAGACAAAACTCGAACATACTAACGACGTACTGAGCACTATTGTGCTCACAAATGGTAAACTAGCAAGAAAAATAGACACCTGATTCTCAACTCTACTATGTTCGTCATGCTGCTCACTTGTATTTGGTGGCTCCACGCCACTGTTAACGCTAACAGGAGGAACAAACTTCTTGTCATCAGACGAATTACAGCTCATGTTCTGAAGCAGACTGCATTAATGGGTGGAATCATCACTCTCACTTGAAAATATTTTATATTATGGATAAAAATTTAACTGTTTGAATTTTGCACACAATCGTTCTTCCAAGAATTGTTCTACGTTTGCAGCAATTAGCTATAATTAGGATAAACTTCCCAAAAAAAATACACCACCAACAATTGACGCAGTCATTAATGGATTTCCGGATAACTTTGTAGAAATATCTGTACGTTTAAAAACTAAAGACCTTTTCTGTGTTTGCGATTATAATCACAGATTTGAAGCAAATAGCAGACAATCTAATAACTTTCACGAAACACCTAGACAAAGACAATGCGTCCCAGGATCATGAACACAGGCTTTCGCAATGACTTGAATTCAAAAACGTCCCGCTCAAATTGCATTACAACTAGGGCGCTGGTATCGTTTCTAGAGCAATTTTCGTAAACTTACGTACCATATTGTTTATCGTTCATTACATTGAAACAACTATGTACAAAGTGCTGAGAAGTGGTGGACATATGATCAGAAACACTAGGTTGTAGGGACATGCAAAACACTCGCGTTTTCTGTATTACAATAAATTACATCTTATTCATACTGTGCGGACACGTCGCACTTCCTAACTAAATTGTCATGAGTTCTCATCTTGTTCTACTTATAACACGGCAATGCTGTTGCTCAATTTGACAACACATTAAAACTTTCAATAATAAGTTGTACAACTAGCTGTCAGAACACAATGCTCGGAAAAAGAAAGAGTATGAAATCAACTTTCTTTGGACAGAAATTTAAAATTCCGGAAAAAAATAATTCACTGGGAATTCAACAAAATCTGTAGATAATCAATCAAAATGTTATCATTTATCTCCGAGAGTTGAAATGATGTGCTGCACTTCACCTCCTCCCAGACATACTTTTTCACGGTAAAAAACGCACATCTAAAAAAATGCACTGTTTTTTTACGGTTGTATGAGTTATAATACAAAAAGAATTAGTATTGTCCCGTCCCACGTATCTTTTATCATTAAATTCTACCGCATACTAATTCTTAAATAAGTCATACTCAATCAGTTCTTTGCTGCATGTATTATAAGAGTGGTGATCATAATGCACATTACTCTCAAAATAACACTTGAACGTTGAAGTTTCATAAAACATGATTTCTGTTCCGCTACGCAAGGCTCAGGGCCTACATACCATAAAAACAATGAAGAGGCACAGTGTGATTTCACTTATTAAGCAAATTGGTTTTAATATAGATTAATGCAGCTTCTTCACTTTACTATGCAACGGTTTAAGCTTCAGCACCTGACCATTTGCAACTGCTCGCAATGGAAACATCGGTTGTACTGACAGATAAATTTGGCTAAGTCGCTTTATCTGGCACTTTATTGGCATATGCGTTCTTTGAATTCGACATTCAAGGGTTATAGCATCTTTTCCTGTAACGATTACATAGATATTAACAATTTTTTCGCTGTCCAAAGTGGATAAATTAATTATAACTGCCAGCATCAATTCTATAGTTCTTTCACACGCAATTATCTCAATAACGATCAAAATGCTTCAAAAACCTAGTAATGAACTTCACCTATTAATGGATTTTCATCTATCCACTGAGGTTCAAGAACACAAAAATTTGTTGCATACAGACAAGGATGGTGAGAACCTTCACACTGGAATATATTTCCTTTAAAATTACGTTCTGTTGCACCATGAAACTTTATTACAAGAGGTGTTAATTTTACAAAACTCATAAGCAAAATTAACAGAAATAAATTACTCGTCCGATAATGAGGCATATTAAGACATTGGACGAAAATTTTTCATTACAATTAGCATGACAGGCAGGCAAGATGAAAAAACTCAGAGGCAAAATTAACAATTTTCTATTCAATATGCACAATTAAATACATGTATTGTATTTTCACGTGTGTGTACTGTACTACTACAATGGTAAGATTTAGTTAGATAAATGGCTGCTCAAGTTCGAGCACAAACGCAGCAGAAACAAGAATACTTTTGTGCCTTCGAAACCGCACAGCAGTACATTAGCACATCAAAAAGTACATTAGAACACATTAACAGGCTAGAATATTGAAAGGAACAAAAAGTAGAATGACCATTTCCTTACCGCGTACACCATATTGTTCTCGGCATCTATACGCACCACAAAATATCCTAAATTGCATCCTTGTATCCTAATACGTTTTCCAAGAGTGAAGTGGTGTATTCCGTTATGCTGACCAATAAACTTTCCTTCCATATCAACAATTTTTCCCGGACGAGGTTCAATGTACTAAGTTTAATTTCAGTTGGAAATCTCGAAAGTAGGTCAATGCAAAACCAAATTACCTGGTCAATAAAAGCGCTGAAGTTCTTTTTTTTGCCAACAAAGCATATACCCATGCTCTACAATTCATTGAAAAACACGAAAATTTGGCGAAAAAAAGTTCAAAAAATTACCTCAGCCTTATCAGCTATACGAGATAACCCTTGTTCGATTGCTAGTTGACGAACTTCTGTTTTCGTTAATGATCCAATTGGAAACAATGACCGTTTTAATTGCTTTTGTTGCAAAGTGCAGAGAAAAGGAGTTTGATCTTTCAGTGGATCAGATCCACAAAGAAGTTTTACACCTTACAATAATACACAATCGAAACCAATACACCTCAGAAACAACCACACATTGAAAAATAATGACACCATACCTAAATCCATACGAAAATTTTCATGGAAGTCCCCAAAAGATGTGCTCGCGTAGTGCCCAGTAGCAATCAAATCCGCACCAAGATTATCAATAGCATGACGATGAAAACGTTCGAATTTGATTTCCTTGTTGCAAATAACATCAGGAACAATTGTACGCCCGTGACGATAATTCTCCAGTGTCTTCCTATTATACGTTTGCATATTGGTAAATAATAAGCCAAAGCAGTGCAAGAAATACCAACAGGTGATAGAATTTGTAAGCATATCTTTAACAATGTATTGAGAAATAGCTTACAAAAATACATCGTTCCAATATTCTTTTACGAAGTCTACGGTGGCAAAAGGTATTTGCAATTTTTCACACACATATCGAGCATCAGCTTCATCTCTTGTTCGAGGGCAACAAGTATCACCTTCTTCAATACGATCCCAGTTGTTCTGCAGTCGTTTGAATGATACACATATTAACGAAGAACATTTATGCTTGATAAGAGAAAATCGTTTAGAATTGTATTTCGTAACCACACCATATATACCCCAATCACGTCGAAACCCTTCTTTTTTAGAAGCCAGGCAGCAACTGCACTATCCACTCCACCAGACAATCCAATAGCTACTCGCAACTGTACCATCCGTTTCCTAACCACTATACTCACAATTTCGATCAAAGACTTGGAATAGTAAAATCACTACAGAGAATTTATGACGGTCAAATGCACATTTAATATTTAGCTGCCGAAATATTACGCAGGATACGAGAACACTTTAAAAAAACAAACAGTAGAAAAACACATCTTGTGACGCTCATTTGAAACACAGATGTAACTTTGCAAATTCAAGTTCAAATATTCTGTGAACACAAACATCTACCTAAGTGATTATATGAAAGCACTATTTCATTTTTTTGTTATTTCTTGCTTCGTTTCTGGTTTCACAGCAGTATTTTGAGACTCCTCTTCAATCTAAATAAGCATAAGTTAAGATCTACATCATAAATAATGATTCAAGAAATGCAAAATATCTTCAATTAACAAAACAAAAACTGTAACAACGTGCTTGTTTAAGGCTCTGGAGACGAGAAGCTAATCTATCTTCTTCTATTTTCCGTTGTTCAGCAAAAGCCTCTTGCAGGAGTTTCTGTTCGCTTTCTTCCATCTAGAAATGAATATTACATAATCATAAGAGATAAAGGAAAAGTCTATGATAATTACTAGAAATAGATCTGTGAATGAATCGTACGACGAAAACACCTTATCATACTGAGTCAGCGCTTCCTTGCTACGGGAGAAGATTTTACGAAAAGCAATCTTAGCCATATCTGGCAAAGACTGTTGTTCATCAGGAATTCCATGCAATTTTTTTTGCAATTTTTCAAGTTCGAGTTTAGATACAACCTGAAGACATAATTTTTGCAGAAATGTTTGAGAACAGATGTTCAAAAAACTTTACCAACTGATATAATTCAACATATTTTCTTAATTTTCGTCTTAATCATAAGTCTCTAATTCGTTTCTTTGACTAAAAGTTTTGCAGTAAAGTTAAAAATCACATGCTGCTGTTCTCTTCTAACAAATGGACGGAAGTATTCCCACATATCGTCAAGCATCTCTTTGTCAACACGTGCAACAGCTTTATGGTTTTCGTAAAATGTGCGTGCACTCTCCCTTAAGAGTTTGAATTAAGAAACATTTAACCAATCTACTCAAGAAAATGCTTTTATAAATAAGATTTGAAGTTATCGAAAGATAAAGCGGAATGAAATGGTAAAAAAGTGTAAACAGTTTGCAAAAACATTAAAAAGTGACTTTACAAGACTTTTAGACATTATTATTATCGAAAAATACTTAACATCGAACTCGATGGCCAGTAAACATATATTATGGTGCTCGTAAGTTTCTCTCATATTACAGATTTGAACTGCGTGGTTTCTTGGATAATAAGTTTCTACACAATTGATGGAATAAATTTTACATGCAAAGCAATAGTAATACGATGACTCAAAATAATGAAACACTAAATATAGTGCAAAAAACTAATGTAATATACCGAAATTTCGCCGTAGTTGAAGCTTCCTGTTCTTCATCGAATTCTTGTCGGGCTCGTAAAATCTACAATGATGACCGGGTAAATCAAAAAGGAAGGAATGAGCAACTGAAAACAGAACCTCAAGAGCCTCACGAAACATTAACTTGTTTTTTGGAATTTGTTCCTCTTTAGGTTCGTAAAACCCGTATTCCCAAACAGGGTCATTGCGATGCAACCATTCGGATTCGCGTGTCGGCATGTCTCTACAACATTTATGCAATTGCCGTAACAATCACATCTTTAAGTGCTCGTAATTATAATTTACATTTATAGATATTTCGAGCACTAAAAAGCATAAAATGTGTTGCATACAATGGAAGGAACTAGAATAATTAATTGTTCTTACATACTAGCTGTTACGTCGTCACTTTCGTACGCTCAAAACTACAAATTGGCTTGAAACTGATACTAGTTGTATTTGGAGTATAAGTACTATACCTAATTCATGTTGCTGCATTAAAAGCATTACGCACATAAACAAAAAACATTTTTAAAAAATCATGAATTACTTTGATGAAGACCACCGCGCCTCTGGTTCTGTAGATTTGATCCTGATCTTGTTCATATTGTCAATCAAAGCCGTGTCCTTTCTGTTGATGAGCTGATTAAACATTGTACTACACTATATTTAAAAATGACATCTACGACTCAAATTGATAACTTAAATAGCACACTTATATACAATGTCTTCTTATGTCTACAGTACATTGTACCTACAATAAATCATTATGCAAAACACATTTTTTAAACATATACTGTAATCTATCAATCTTATGATGGCATACTAGAAAAAAAAATTCACGAAAGTCATGGAGCGCTTGAAATCATCTTTTATAAGGGAGATAGTGAACATCATTATAACATATTTTTCTAAAACGTCAAGAAGAGGCAGCACAGATGCATTCTGTGACGCTGGAAAGTAACCTTGCGGATGATTAGTTTTTTAACTTTTTTTAATTTTGTAATTTTATTTCCCTTCATCAACATAAACGTGACGAATTAATCAGTTTCACTTATGGATTCAATAACTTCATCATTACTAAACAACACTTAATACAACTAAGAATTTCCAATTAACTAGACAAACATTCATTTAACTCATACGACATTTATCAAACCAACCAACTTTGTATAAATTATTTAAACATAAGTTACTTGGTATAAGTCTTAAAAAATCATACCTCTTTTAACTCATCATTCTGCGATTGATGGAAACGTTTTTCCTCGGTGGAAACTTTTGGAGCTAGGATTTTCTCACCTTTCTCGATTTGTTCCACCTTTTTCAAAGCCTTTACTTGGAATCTGGCATCTCTTGTCCTCTTCCCTACTGCGTTGAATAACCTCTTCATCATACCTATTCCTTCAAATTTTTGAAAAGATATCACAAATGGAACTTCCTCTGTTAAAATTGATAATCTTCCCGATAGAATATAAGATCTGCAACGTCCAAAAAGCAGACAACTGAGTCATAATAGAGACGGTGATGTTATTAAGCATAAACTCTTCTAATTAATGGATTTACAGCGGCAGAGCACTATTTAGTAATCTGAGCGCATTTGTTGCACGTCCCAGAGCAATGGCCATCTAACAAATCTTCAAATCCTGGGATTCAATATCAATATACTGGGTAATTTTTTTTAGTAATGACTTGAAACATTATGAGACCATAGATTGCACGATGTTACTGGTTCACTGAATATCGTAGTTCCACAGATATTAATAGAATCCCTGTACTTACGTTATTACTTTAAGCTATAAATAAAAAATAACGCGAAGCTATGGATGAGTAAACCACTGAGAAAGTTGAGTTTCTAATCTGTAAGCAGAATTAAATCTAAAAATGCGTGAGAAATCAATTTCTTGAAAGTTTGAAGCATTCGAATACCAATATGCAGAAGAAGAGAATGGAATAGAACAAAAGCAATAAGAAATCTATTAGTAAAATGTGATGGATGGGTTTAATTTATGAGTTCTTCTAAACATTTTGACGTAGCTCAAGGGCAAATACATGCTGTCGTGTACACAACTAGCATTTACAGAGATATGACAACATAACCAAATGGCTTCCCATACATAATCGATTTCTTGCTCAATTTTTGAATAGTGTATTTTATAAATACGACAAATTTATGGCGAGCCCATACTGCAGTGGCAAAGGTGCTGCTGCATTGTTACACCGACACTTCTAGTTTCCTTCGAGGTCAATAAATCCTCATACATCAGAAGTTGGCGAATTTGAATTTGATTAGTTTTTGGAACACGAGTCCTATCTAAGTTAAATTCAGAAAAATGAAAATATTTCTCGTTTATATTATAGTTATTTTTTTTAATTTTAATTTCGAATGAGGTTTTTAATACTGCTCTCTTATACATGTTGGTAACAATGAAAGCTTGACAAAGCCGAGGAGTTCAGTATGATCTAACTGCTAATCGACAATCTGTCTTATTTGAATATTTCGATGGTCCACTTTCAAATATTGTGCGGTCTTTAAGTACTTCTAACCTTCGCCCTTTTCTCATACGAGTGTGTCATCGTTCATGGTAAAATATTAAATGAGAATAACTATTCTTAATATAATAAATTGTCATTTAACATCGGAGGAATTGTATGAAGTTGTCGAACTTATTTCCCTCAAAAAAGAGTTCTAAACAAATATTTTTGTGATAATAAACTATGTTGTTTCTCAAGAACGGCTATGTGTAAACCACGGTATTTGGTATTATTTTCATTTATTCCTTTTTAGCAACAATAGGTTTACAAAATACTTATTGAATAATGGCTAATGTTTCGGCGATATCTTCCTCCTCAGAACCGTTTAGATGGAATTTTCTGGGGGACGTTTGGAAACTTAAAAAGTTGAAAACGAAGATATGTTGAGTACCTTGAGTATTTTGAGCATTAATTATATATCAGAGTTTATCCCGCGTACTACAAGTTCATATCGTCCTTTCATTTTCTTGAATCAAGCACAGACTTAGAAGAGTCGACGATAGAAATCATATATTCTCCAATTTCATTGTTGCCTAGTGCAATTACAGCAGCTGGCAGACATCAAGGAGAATACAACGGTGCTGATGGTGAAACAGCTATGAGTAAGAAAAACACTATAGGAACAAGATGAGAGCACATTGTCGCCACTGATTACTCCAATCATCTATCGTTTCCACTCCTTTTGGACAGGAAACTTAATCAACCTACTTACATGAGGCGATGGATGAGGAAAAACTTTATTTCCATCAATTCGATGTAACAAAATCTTCTACAAATTTACTCAGGTAGTACGCTATCCAATCATGTGATAATGAAAACTCATCAAATTTTAAGCTACAGCTCGTCAAATCTGATTACCATTGATCTTCTTAAAAAATACAAACATCCATTGTAATAACCTCGGCCCTCCAAGTGTAGGATGCTTCAATGCTTTCGGATCGGAGAAGGCGTGTTAATACGAACTAAATATTCGAAGAAAAAAAATATGTCAAAACGATCTCATCAATCGCCTATTACGAGAAATCAGGGAGTTTCGTAATCACGACTTTAAGATTACTTCTGTATAACTCATCTTTCTACTGTAAGAATTGATCTCGTAATTAGTTTGAATAGTTATGCTAAACAGATTTACAGTATTTCTGATACTGCTGTGAAAGATATACCACGACACAAAGAAATATTATTTACATCTTTATTCATCTTCAGTTTTCCATAACATTCGAGGGTATTCACAGGTATGAGGTCTTATTATGATAACATCACAATACTGAAGTGTAAACAATAATAACCACATAGATTATAATGACAATACTCAACTTAATTAACATGTGTTCTTATTAGAATTGCAGCAGTCATTATTACAAATAGTAAAGAATTGTGTAGAAAAATCATGGTTAAAAATGTCAGTACGTTATTGTCTCATTGTTCTACTGATAAAGATAATGTGACACAAAAAAAAACTTCACGTCAAAGTTAACCGTTTTTTCTCAACCAATCGCATTAGTTCTAGGAATGCCTGTAATAATGAAACATGAAATAAGTTATCGCGGTAATCGGAACAAGTACTATATCTAACTTAGACCTAAAAACATCATGAAGTTATTGCTCACTGACCTCATTGACACAGTCATTTGTTTTTGCCGATATCTCAAGGAATGGACAGCCAATATGTCTTGCAAGACTTTGCCCTTCGTATGCAGTAACATGCCGTTTTCTACACAAGTCCGACTTGGATCCAACAAGTACGATTGGGATCTTAATTATAACTTCCTTTATTGCTTTCAAATGACATTAACAAAAAACATTCAGCAAAAACTACTTATTAATGTAGAGATCACATGAAGAAATACGTTCTACTATCACAGTTCGTAAAGTATTTAAAGGTTGATAGAATGCTTTCTAAAATAGCACTGTTTCTGCTTACATGGCAATACAAGGCAAATTTTCATAAAAAATTCATAGTGCTACAAAATTTACATTTCCTCCTCTCGCTTGTTCAATCATTGTGAAAATATCGGCTGCATCGTAAAACGATTGACGATCTGTGATTGAGTACATTATAACGAAACCCTGCGATGTTTGAATGCAGTCTTCATTGTTCTGAAAATCCACACGTTTTCCCTCAATATTAGTCTTACTCAAAATGACTATGGAGTGTATTAATGGTTTTTAATATACATTGGAATCCACGATGTCAAGCATAAAGGTGTTGCTCAGGCTTGCTTCTGCGCGATTCCCAAGAAGATCGCTGAAGAGAATATCATTTCCATATTGCACACGAGTCTGAAACACAGTACTTTTTATTCTGTGAAACAAAAGTTATTAAGCCTATCTGATTGAATAATTACCGTTCCACCAATTTTGACAAATGTTCAACATAACAACAATATAACACTTACTAAGCTCGTTTTCCCCACACCTGATGCACCTACTACACCAATCCTACATTCTCTGATGCGCTTGCAGTTGTCATCGTCGTAAGAAAAACTTAAATATTGCATCAAGATAAGAAAACAGACAGTAGGATCTAACAACTAAAATAATACTTCATATTCAGGGAGCATACCTATCATCTTCAATATTCTCTCTATAGGCTGGGTTCTCATATTCAGTCATTTTCTCTACCTTTAAAGAGCGCAAAAACATCGCCAGCTCAAGATTTGGGACAGGTGGTGTCTAAATATGATATGCTTGATAATCCATAACATTAAAAAATAATTTGGAATGACATAAATTTTACAGACCGCTTTCGGACGTTCGCCGCACACGATGCATTGCGGTGACTTGTATTTAATACCCTCAAAACGAGATGTAGCTGTAGACCTTCAAAAATACAATCACTTAATACATCAAAGTTATGCTGCATGCTCAAATAGAGAAACACAACGTTGATGGAACACAGACACTGCGCAAGCAACCAAGTCCGTTTCTTATAATATACACGAATATGAAGAGATTCTTGAAGTACAAAATATTGCAGAGACAAAATGATAGATAAACATGAAAAATGGATGATTTCTTACAATGATATGTTCTTTCTTTCCAATTGAGAATAGCTAACACTGCTCAAACCCATTCGAATTCTGGATCGACGAGGAATTGTGCTCTTGTCACAAGATTCTAACAACGCTGCACAGCACTTCGCACACAAGGAGTGACCGCATTGAAGCGTGACTGGCTGAAAATGTAAATATAGCTCAAAATTATCTGCAATAAAATTCATGTGTTGCATCAAGTATATCAAAAAGTTCCTAAAAAAACTTGTTGTAACTAGAAAGAAGCCCAACTCCAAGAGGTACAAACTGCTAAATCTACATACTTCCATATTGGATTGTGCACAAAGAAATACTATCCTTACTTCAAAAGCCATTTACAGTACATTTGACATATAGTACTCATAGGATTTGACGGTTGTGTAATTTCGTTCTTGGCTCAACGATAATAGCATAGTCGAACGTCGTCACCGATTAACATATTAATGCGATGCTCGACATGCGTGTTTTTGAGGAATTAGACAATGCCACTACAAGCATAAAGTGGTGAGTGTTAAGTACAATAAAATGCAAAGTGGCGAATAAGAAAACCTTTTATTGAAACACTTACTTTTCTAAAGAGTTTCATAGCACTCGAAAAAATAATCACATTCTTGACCGTTTTCAGTGGAATTCAAACAGGTATTTTTTTCTATCAGTATATTTAAATCAGTATCGCATCAATTTGAAAACTTTTTTTCCAGATTACCAGAATATTGACCAGTAAAAATTGTGATCAAAATGAAGGCTAAGTCATTAATATTCCAACAAAAGGTATAAAAAATTTATTTTCATAGCGTTTCGGAAGTAATAACAAATCACTTTGTGCAGAATATTTGGTCCTGGATATGACTTTTCGAATTGACAATTAGAAAATCTTTTTCTAATTATAGTCTACAAATCCCACCCGGTGTTTTTCTCAGTGAACATCTCACTAATAATAAACATTTGTGGAAACTTTGACTAAGTTTTTTTTTCCAAACGACGTCTTCAAAAAATACTATTAGTTCCTCGTATTCATACTCATCGGCACTAACTTACAAGACAATAGCAACTATTAAGATTTATTACAGTACAACTTTCTTAGTAGCGAGGCAATCTTGTCGCATTGCGCATTCACCTATAACGTCACTCTCCAATGTCGTTTGCGTAATTAGTACTAATT
>KN716432.1:62334-80811 GCA_000816705.1 Dictyocaulus viviparus | reverse complement strand
GTAATAACAAATCACTGTGTGCAGAATATTTGGTCCTGGATATGACTTTTCGAATTGACAATTAGAAAATCTTTTTCTAATTATAGTCTACAAATCCCACCCGGTGTTTTTCTCAGTGAACATCTCACTAATAATAAACATTTGTGGAAACTTTGACTAAGTTTTTTTTTCCAAACGACGTCTTCAAAAAATACTATTAGTTCCTCGTATTCATACTCATCGGCACTAACTTACAAGACAATAGCAACTATTAAGATTTATTACAGTACAACTTTCTTAGTAGCGAGGCAATCTTGTCGCATTGCGCATTCACCTATAACGTCACTCTCCAATGTCGTTTGCGTAATTTAGCACTAATTGGTACGGACCATCATGAACAATGATAGTATTGGATTATAGGTTGTGAGATAATTTTTTTCAATTAACTTACCATTCACGAATCGTGACTGGAAAAAATATATGGACACGATCAAAGTTCGCAAATTTTTAAATACTGCCAAGCAGAAATAAAGCATGGAAGCAGAAATAGTGTTCCATGATGGATGTGAGCAAGCAATATGGTATGTTTGAAGTAACGACTTAATGAATTCGAAGACAAAATATTCTATTCTTAACACAACCATCTTCACCGTGCTAAGTAGGGTTTTGAAAATGGCAGTAGAGGATATTCACCCTCTCTAGTGCATTTAATACAAAGATGACACCCAGTAATTATAACAGACAAACGTGTTTGACAAAGCTGGGATTATCGTGGCGCAATATTGACCATTAGATCGAGCAACACGATAGACGTCACTCCACGTTTGAACAATATGTTCAAAAACAGTAGTTCTGAAACTTTGTGCCCTATGTACAGCAACGAAGTAAAAACTTACTGAGCGAATCAAGTTTTCGCGCATTTCAATTCGAGAAACTGAACAGACATTGATGGTTCATCTATAGTGAAATGAAAGCAATTTTATAAACAAAGTCTATTAGCAGACTAAAAAGTTTTCAGAACCTACTCAGTGATATTTTATTACTTGCACTTAGTTCAATGGGTCGTTCCGCACCGCATAATTCAAGTGAGTTAATGAGGTACAGTTAATGAGCTTTATTCACTACAATGAAAGTGTGAGAATTTCTTACACTATTGATCGAATATCGATTAAATTTACCGGAAAGTACTGCCCTTTCAGGATTCATAATACAATATCTCACAAATACTTTGCAATCAGAAGAAATACTATTGGGTATCTTCTATGGAGAAAACCTTTTAATACGATTTAATAGTATTTTACACTACTATTTTTCTTCTTCAAAAAACGATTCGTTTCAAAGTAATCACTTACATCTTTATAAGTTTTCTTACAGTGGGGACATATTCCTGGATGAGTTCCTCCAGCTATAACACAATATTTTGGATACGCTTCAGTATCGTCATCTGACGAAGATAGTGAGCAATAATCAGAATGTGATAAACGAGAAATTGGAGTTGGCGACGGGTGTAACATATCTGAAAAGCAGCACATGGGCTCTATTAACATCCTCAAAACTTGAAAACAAGACGTTTCATAATAATAAGCGAAAAACTATATATGAGAACTGTATAAGGTCAGATTTGAAAGTATACAGGTCGCGTGACGGATGTTAGAACGCCTGAATGGGCAACAATGTAGTGCCAATGTGAGTAGAGTTCACTCAGGTGAAAGTTTAAAAATATACCGCACATAGAGACGCGGAGTTCACTAGATGCAATTAACAATATCACTTTCATTTCCAGAGAATTATACACAGAAAATCCTATAAAATAATGAAAAAAGCACAGAAACATAATCGAATCGTAACGTATTGAAATACTAATTTTCAAATGTAGAAAGATGGAAAATTGATGAGTATACAGTGTCGATTTATAAACCTTGCAGTACGGCTTACTACTGGAAAAGTATTCATGTATGTACTGACCGCAAAAGCAAGTCCTATTATCATTCCCCAGTCTTCTGTAACTCGTGTTTTTTGTGTTCCGTGAACAAAATAGTGCCTAAATTGTAGAATCTAGCTACAGATGGCTTTCATATGCATATTCATTGTTAGCTTCTAAATCTTATAGTATTGTTCTATCAACAAGCAGTGGATTTCCAATTTTACGTAGAGTAATTAGCCTAAGGATCTTATGATTAGAATAGTTATTAAATTGGTAGAAGATAGATAAGATAACGTTGATTTGTAGCGGATTTCGCTTTATTAAACAGTTAAAATACGTCAAATAATAGATATTTGTAGAATAACATGAGAATTTTCAACTTATGGTGACTCTTCAGCACTTTTATGTAGCTCTGAGTCTCAATATATCTGCAGAACATCTGCGACCACTTATTAATGAATGGTGGATTAGTAGAATTTGAGGTCATACAACAAGTGCTTCAACTCGCCGCTCTATACAAATACCAAACGTTAAGTGGAATGAGAACACCGTACAAGAAGACTCATTAAAGATCTCTGAAAAGACGCTGCAAAACGATGAAATGTAACAAACTGACTTCTTTCCTCACTAGTTTTCACGTGGTTAAAAACTTATTATGAGTTACATTTCAAGTATTTAATCAACGTAAAACGTAAAAAGTAACACGAATGTAAGACAAATTTATAAATCATAGCAATTTAGAATAGCATGCTATAAGGAGAACTTAAAAACACAGAAAGTTCACATAATGACAAAAGATTTCTTAACACATGAAGACTCATAGAACGCGCTACGTCACATCTAAGTTATGCAAATAAAATTCACTCATCGTTAAGATTTCAAACTCGCTAAAATTATTCAGAACAGGCCCGTTCAGAAGTCTTTTTGTTGGGAATCTTTTTATCGACTACCGAAGAATTTCAATGAAGTATAAGTTTTCTACTTTAGAATAAAAAGGTTTGAGCTATGATTCTAGTCAGTACAATTTACCTACCTATTATATTCCTTACGCATAACATAACACGTTAATTATAAATATCATATATTTTATTCATTTGTTAGAATAGCGCAGCACATATCGATCAAAAATAATTTATAAGAATTGCGAATACAACCAATAACACATTAAAACTAGTAAACAGGTAAACAGTAAATAGTTACGAAGAACATTTATGCCAACAGCTCAACTACATATTTCTCCTATAACGATTGTGGCATCGATCAATTTTCAAAACTAGGCAATCGATTTCTTCAAGCCTTACTCGGTGACATATTACTAATTTTGTTAATAACAAAAAGGATCGAAATAATGTAAAAATCATCATAGAAAATAACGCATCATTCTGGCACAAATTCATACTAGCATTACATATTCTCTTGCAGAAAACTATTCTAATGATTATTGAAACAACTAGCCTTGAACCTCATAGACTTTTTTGAGTTGGTTGATTTGAACTGAAGTGTCAATAACTCTACAATGTGCGATCGTTGAACGATATCCAACTGCCATTGGCATCATCGGTCAGTTTTGTGCTATTGGGAGGTTAGATGATCTCAAAACATGTCAATCCAAATGATTGCAGAAAATACGACATAGCCAAGGTCATATATTTATCGCCTTTTCCAATTATCAATATAACCCTTATATTAGCTTCCTAATTCGATAATAGTTCAATTCTAACTCAAAAAGTACTCTATGAAAGGAGAAAGACAAGAGTACTTAACTAGTGGTTAATAAGTTACAATTAGTTAAAAGCTGTCTGACATATATCACTCAAGACATAAAAGCTACAAAGTCAGTTGATTATAATTCAATTTGGATATGATAACACGTTAACCGACACAGGTTATGAGTGAAAATGTGAAATCTCGCATTAATTTAGAACCATCTAAGGAGAAATGATAGATCATTGATCGATATGCTCAAATAAAAGAATACATAACAGTTCAAAATGTTTCAGAACGACGTAAAATTGCACAAGTTTTACTTATTCCCAAATAAGACTAATTATGTAACCGTAAAAAAAGTGATAGTCCATGAACTGATCTATCATATATAGCCAAACAGACCGGAAATCTGCGTGATTCGAGTTTGACTCCTCTTTGGGATTTGAGTTTTGTAATTGAATCAGTATCGCTGTGATATTCAACTAGTATCTCATAGATATGCTGCATTAATGATAGTTTTCTTAAGGTTATTGTTGAATTTTCTGGATGTAATGTAAAGCATTGATGAAATGGATGATGGAGTAGTTGGTTTAGATTATATGAAAATTGAATGAAAGAAAGAACTGGAGAAGTTTTTTCTATCGAAGTACAATTCAGAGTGAAAAGATGAAATACAAAGAGGAAAAAAAGTACGATAAAACTGTTGGTTAGACAATGATGTAGCAAATTACTCTGATCGCTGTTGCCGCTTTTGAAAAAAACAAAAACGACCCAGATCATAACATTTACCGATAATCATCAAAGACCAATTAACGAAGCGGTATGAAATTTTCTTAACCGCACGTATCCAACTGACGATCTCTATCACTGCAACGATGCTCGAGCACGTATCCAACAGTTGTAGCACCTCCTTTGCGGACTGAAGAGGGTCAGCATCATAGCGATGCATCGTCGACGACAAAAATCAGTTGAACAGTACAAAAATTATGCAACGTATTAGATCGGATTGAGATTCGTCTTGAAGGAATTCAAACAATTACGTAAGAAACTCACCAGGAATTCCACTACATCAATAGACGAATCAATCATCATATCGATGATTCATCCACTAAAGAATGAATTAACAGTTGAATAATTATTGTTATTTGTTTACAGCGATTTAACTTCAAAACATTTTTTTTTTCTCAGCTTCCGAATAACGAGGAATACCAAGTAGTACTAGTAACGTACGTGCAACAAAGTAAGGTATGAAATAAACACATCGAATTTGTAGAAATGATATATATCAGAAGCTGAGCGAAGCTGAATGCCTATCATCAGAAAATAACCTAAAATCCACAGAATTTCACGAACAAAAGTGAGACTCATTTCGTAGGTTGCGGTGAGTGTAAAATAAGCTTGAGACCAAGAAGATAATGTGATGAAACTCTTCTTAAGAATCTGACCGCTTACAATAACTCGATCATTAGCAAGTTGAAATAAAATGGAAGAATGAAAAAAGGAAACCAGAATGATTTTTAGTGATTGCCACTGTACCTTATCGTATCACAATAGTTTAACACAACTTTTACCTCAAGTTACTCATATTAATGTGATACTTTTGAAGTACTTTGAGACTTTTATGAGCCATAAAAGACGTATAGTGGTAGGAAAAAGGAAATAGAAGTCAATTCTTCTACGATAAACATCAATACTTACTTCTTAAGGGTGTCCTAGAGCTTTACTTCATTGATGATTACTGATAATCTGACAACAATGTTGACGATCGTGATGACATTTAATAAATAAGGTAAATAAAAAAAGCGGTATATAAGATAGTAGAAAAACTGTTAGGTGTTCCAATTATGATATAATCCATATCTATAAGAACTCGTTGATTCGATAAGGTATGTGTGGGTGTGCTTGTGTACATAGATGAAGCCATGAATAACAAAATCAACATAAGATAAACGAGGACAAAGAGGTGAATATAAGGCTTTTGGTTTTCTAAAAGTTTAGTCAGTTCATAAAACTCTTAAATCTATCAATGTTAATACGAGCGATCCAATATATGATATAAAAAACGTGTCACCTAATAATGTTGAGGTATAAGGATGTTGAATAGAAAGGAAATGATAATAACTATAAAGCTCATTTCAATACTCTTTAAAGAGGAAAAAGCATTACAATAAATAAGTGAGATTTATAAGACAAACCATGAGGTAAAGAGTTCAATCAAGAAAAAACATCGAATTTCCAACCGTATATAGCCAATTACTGTATGAATCAATTATGAAGATTTTGCCGTCTTCGGAACGGTGATGAACTCGCGTCCGTTTTGGTGTGCTCAAGATGGGCGTGACTTGTCAGTATTGGGCGTGGTTTACGCCTAAAGTGCGAATAGCTCGACACCTGGCCACGCCGATGGCGATTAGGTAATTTAATTATCGTGATTTTTTTCCTCGTTTATGAGTCAATTGAAATGTATCACAGCTGACGCACAGAAATGCCGAAGGCACATAGAAGACGACAAGATCTGAACGATGATTTGACGAGGAGGGTTATCCGAAAGTATCAATATTTTTCATAGTCAAAATTTAATAGTTACACTTGGAATTGTGTCAATCTTTTGATGTCAAATTCCCTCATTCGCTACATGCAATCCATATGTGTAAATGACTCACCAAGTTCTTTCACCTCAAATAAACATTTTAAATTATTTTAAGAAAATATAGAAAATATCAATGAAGTAAGCTCGAGTTGCGAACTTTGAAGTGATATCGATTATCAGTAAAATTAAAAATGGTGTGTAAATTAAAGTAACTACTGAGTGACACAAAAGTCTTCTTTTGGTTTCTAATCAATGCATTTTTTTCTTTATTAAGTATATTATACTGTTGAAATTTAAGAAACGCTATAACAAAAGAGCTTCTTGTTTTACACATTTCTCTGTAATGATTATCACTCAAAGATGTAACTCAATCGACTCAATAGCAGGTGTGTAACGTGCAACAAAGTGCTCAACATCTCTACGTTCAAATTTCATCATAACAACGACATAACAAAGCTTAATATGCAGCTTACTCGTTTAAACTCAGGTCATATAGATACGAGAAGGAAAGTTGCTTTAGGCATTTAATATTACATAAGTAAGCTTTGTTTGCGAAATGAAGAGTATCAATAAGGAATTTTGAGGTGTGAATTGCTTTCAATTAAGTGAACAAAATAAACTGAATGTCGGATAAATAAATGAATTGTTCAGTACTATGAGTATCGGCCAGTGCTCTGAAAGTACTTTGATAGGACCATCTTAGAATAATAACAATAATAAGTGCTGTTGTAGCTCTATAAGCATATTAATAAAGTCTACGACAATGTAAATCTAGGAAAACGCCTTCATTTTAGAGATCATGAAGCGATCCAATCATTTCGGTTGTGCAGATCATTTCCAATTACTAATTGTCCAGTAGGAGAGTTGATGACGCATCAAAAGCGAGACTCATTTATGCCCTCTACATATCCCTCACGCCCGTAAATAGAATAAACGATGTGTTCAGCATACAGACACCATTATTTTGACTCAAATATCGATATGTGAAGAATTGAGGCTTAAGTTCCTTTTCATCTTCCTATTTATCAAAGCAGCACATCACATCACTTCTGATAGCGATTGAAGTAAATGGTGAATGTTTCAATAAAAACAGTAAATAGCAACTAAGGGTAATAGTGAGTTCATTCGAAAATGATTCCCAGTTCACTTAACAGAATCAAAAGCTTATGTGCTGTTATAAAGCCAGACGGATAATTAGATACATTCCCCTACCGTAATACATGCTAATCATTGAAGGTTGTGATTAATAATGTTCTAGTGAGTTCTACAGTGAGTTAGTAATGATTAAGATCTATAAGAAATTCTTAGCTCTATATAGTGATGATGAGAAAAAATTTTATTTAACTATCAACACTGGGGCGCACGTGGCGCAGTGGTGGAGGTGCCACAGTGATACGAAGGCACGAATCAAGTTTGCGGCCGCCCACTATCGCTTCGGTGTTGGTGAATTGAAAAGACAGAAATTTGGGTAAGATAACTATTTGGTGAAGAGTGGCCGGTTCATTGAATGAAGAGGTCATTGCATAGATGAGGCTCACATTCAACCACCTCGACGATATCAAGTCGAACACGAACGCGTAGACACATTCCGCCACAAGGGATTGATCAACGCCAAAACTATTCGCATTTTATTATGAACGCTACTTCCTGCTCATTATAGGATACCGTATTCGACTATTTAATTTTCCTTGGCGGGAAAAAAAAGTGGAACAATTCTAAAATGAATGAAAAGCACGATGAATATTAGTGATTATTCTAGGTGTTCATCCATCATCACTAAGAACAAAGCTATAAAGCTCGTGAAGCTACCGATGGTGAAGAGTATGAAATCAATCACCCTAAATTTTTTAGACGATCACTGAGGTCATTAGCATGTGTTGCACATTATTTTGACCACTACTATTCAATTTCAATCGAAAAAGTATATGTGAGGTAATAGACAACATTTAGCCAGGAGTGTACGGAGTCAAGGAAGAATTGGAAAAAAAAACTGGTAAGAATTAGTGTTATATTAACAATAAGTATTGATCTATGAATCTTATGAGTAAATGAGTCTTAAAATAGACACGAATCAAATGTAATCGATTACGCTGTCACATTATCAATTAATTTCTTTATTAATAATTAATAAAATGCGAACAGAAGGCTGTAACAATTATATGATTACGGTAGTCCATAATGGGTTGATGTGTACGAAAGAACGATATGAATTCTATTTTAAATAATACTGGTAGTCGCTAAAAATGAATGAGAATAGAAAAACTATTATGCCTGAGGGATTTTCATATATTCGGTAGTAGTCAAAATTACCTTATTATGAGGTAAGGGTCTATGCTACATATAACTCATGATGAATTTAATACCAGCTTTACCGTTATTCTATCACTTTTCACTCAAATCACATTACACATCTGATTTTACTTTCTATGGTGATCACGTTCAAGTACTATTACTTTTCTAAAAAATAGTACTTGTTAAGCCGAAAAAATTAAAAGCAAATGAGAACTATATATGGGAGGCTCGAGTCGTCTGTAGTAAATCAGCTGAGGCTTTTCAAATAGTTACAGCTTAACATTAGCGACATAGATTTAGTTTCTTGCAATGGAAAGAAAAACTTGGTAAACGTGTGAAGTATTGTAGAATTTAGAAAAAAAAGTAGTATTACTTTTAAGCGATTCTCTGGACCATCAAATATGAAACGGCCACTTTTCTTCTAGAAACAAAAAACAAACCGTAGAGAGAAAAAATGATCTATTATTGATCATTGAGGTATTTTTAGTTTCTTCAGAGACACCTGAGGCTTAATACAGTATGATGTCTTTATTGAACGAAAAAAATCTGTTTAGTATCATATGGATGACCTCTATTGGCCAGATTTTTCAGATTATCTATCCGTCTGAACTAAGCTAACCGATAAACAATAGAGGTGAAGCTGACAATGATGACAAACAGATTCAAAAAAAAAGTAGAGAAAAATAATTGGAATAATGTTTTTTTTTCCATAACTTAAAGCGAATAACTCTTACCTAATCAATATATTGATTTTAGAGAAAATCAAAAAGCATGTACTAACAATAGTATTAGTAATACAGAAAAAACGTTTACAAGAAAGAAAATCTATTCGTTCACACAAAAAGCAGTCATTTACTTTATTCATAGAATTTGAAAAATTAAAAGAATAGGTTTTTTTTTCCGAAAAAAGAACGATAAGATAATCTCTACTGGTTTTATTTTAATTGAGGATTAAGATTTGATCAAAATCAAGATAGTGAACAGTTACGAGACAAATGTAAGTTATAGGGTCATTCATTTATCGGAGGAACGAAAAAATTACCTACCATTCACTCATTCACCTTGAGATTACGGGCGTGAAATTATGTAAACGACGATCGAATGGGGTAGATGATCAATCAGGTAGATTTGAATTCACTACATCTCCACTTGTTCGCACCTGTGTAAACGTTACAACGCCGAATGCGATTCAGCCTCGATTTTGAACGTGATCGTCATTGATATACAGACGATTAATACGATTTCACTTGTTCTCGAATTGAGCATATCCCTCATACATTTCGTTCGTCATTTTTCGCACCTTTTCACGTTAAACGCTCCACCCTCACCACCTCGTCCCTCTTCGGCGCTATCATGACACTTTCGTCGAATCGAAATTACTGTAGAGTTTTGTTTGCAAATGGTGACTTTTTTTTTGAAAGCTAAATAAAAAACTATTGTCATCATAATATATACGTAATAGCTCGATTCTATCAGATAGTTTACTTGACAGATTCATAAAAAACTAACCTCAATTAAGAGCAGAAGATATACAATTAAATATTCACTTATTTATAACCTAGAAATACTGTAGATCACTTCTTTGTTATTTTCCTCTGAGCTTCTCCTCGGGTGGTAACGAAAATTTGCGGTTTTTTCTCGTTATTGTCTACTTCAATGACCTTATAAGATCACATCGACGTTAACTACGTCAGTAAATTTTCCCAAATTGGACGCTAACGACTACAAAAGTGCAATGTTGAAAGCATTTTTGAATATTGCGCATTTCATATGACTTTATCGAAAAAGAAGTAAGCACAAATTAAAAAGTATGAAAAAATAAACGAAAAAACAATTATTTTGCTCTATTATATAATTGAAATGATTTAATGATACGAAGAAAACGTGCTCAAATCACAATAGTCAACCGTATGCGCCGACCGTATGTTTTGTGACCTACGATCAGAACGGATTGGTTTGTTCTTTGTATTTCTAGGAATTATTAGGGTTATAGTTCCGTTTCAAGCAATAGTTTCTCTTCTTTTCACCAATTTTTAAATTCTACTATGAAGATAGCAACCAGGGAAAAGTGATGACAAAAAAAAAACACGACAAAACAAAGTGAAAATGTGAACAGAACAAAAATGAACGATACGATCAACATGGAGTGTTACGATGAAGAAACATAACGGAGAATGATAGTTGTGAATGAAGGCGACGACGACAACGACGACGAGTTGTCAGATATGGGGGTGAGTGACAGCCGGTTGGCGAGAACGGACGATGTTCCAGTCGGTAAACAATTGTTCTGTCATCGACACATTCATATTCACATTATCATATGTAATGCGATAATGATAACGATTGTCAATGAATGAGCACGGTAGTTGTTAAGATTATCGTTAAGAGTCCAAAACAACTCGAGGAAATAAACGATCAATCATGTTTAGAAAAATACCTCTATATTTAAAATTTATGACTCATATCCAGTTCAGATAACCTTCCAACATTGACAGATTACGGTATTTCCGTAATATCAAAATGAGATTATTTTTATAGATTAGCTTTAATCTAACACTAGCTATAAACTTTCTATATACCTAATGTTTATCATTCGCTCGACAATAACAATAAAAAATCTTTACAAACTATTAGAAGATACTGTTTATTCCATTATGAATCTTTTACTGTAAGAATCTATATTGAAGGAATATGAGGTCATAACAGTACAATTGTTACAAGCTCCTTACCTCAATAAGAACTCGATCACGAATCTCGCACCGAGTTTATATGCTACATGTTGCACTAATTTATTCAAAAACTAAATTAAACTTGATCATTTTTCATTATCTTGAATTCATAACAATATCCATGTGAGAAACCAGTGCTCAAATCAAATTGCTAAAGGGATAAACAAATAAACAAACAAATAAATAACGAATAAGAAACTGCTAACGTTACTAAGCAGTCATGTGTGACTGCTGAAACAACAGTACGGATCGATAGCTATACTTGCTGTGCATAGGGATAAGCAGGTGTTTTCAAAGTATTGTTTTTTTTTTCTTTCTTTGTTTCAGCTATAATAGAATGATTTATATTTATGTTTTTGCGTCATCAGATTCATTGACGTCTTTTTTATAACGTAAAAATCCATTGTAATATGTAATATGTGTTCGATCAGAAATCCAGATATTAATGGAAGGTCTGGATGGTGAATGAGGTAGATGAGCGATCACGATTGAGGTTTCAATAAACGAGTAGTACTAACTGAATATAATCTTTAACTATTCAACAAAATATTGTTGCTGTAAAATAGTGGGTATGAATATCATCTGAAGATTTGAGTTTTGCGATTGACTCAGTATTATGGGAGGTATAAATTGCACTATTGTGATCTGTTATAGGATCGATTTTTCGAACGGTCAAAAATGAATGCTACGTTTTCAGCAATAATGCTAACATATTTTTCTGGATCTAATAAAGGTCAAATACTAAATAATGACACCTCAATTATAGCACTGAAGGTGATAGAACTAGAGTCCAGACCGTACATTGACTTGAGGTAATTAACCTATCAAATTAGTGCTGCTTATCTGCTCAGATTATTCTAGTACAAATATACCGACTCCGGAGGATTGATGTGCTCGATAGACCTAGGGGAAGACACGAACCGCTGGATAATGAAGCACACTCCTACCATAAGGATATAAAATCATTATTTTTCTAACTGTTTGAATTGATCAATGCATTGATTTTAATCTGCATAAACAAAGGACGGACGATTTGATGTCCTTATAGAGATAAACAAATTGAAAAAAAAGAGCTGAATGAGTGATAAGAGGTAAACCGTAATGATAAAAAAGATTACTATAAATAGGCAAGCCATTTGATAACGATAAGGATATTATCGAGATTTTTCTGGCATTCTTACATTTATTACAACGTAGAATTTTATACATTATAGAAATATTTTATTTATCTCTATAAAGATCTGATGTAGTGATCAACTGAAGGTAGTAAATCAACGTCATTGAACACCTTGTATGAGACATAAAAGACATCCGGCGTTAACCACAGCATTCTCGAGGTCACACGGAATAGAATGAAGAGGAAAAAAGTAAAAGAAATAAGGTTAAAAAAAAGAAATACCCTAAGAAGAATGCTCTAAGAGGGAGGTGATATACTACCTAGAAGTACTGACAAAGTATGCGTTCTCATTAATTTAAAATTAAAGGACAATTAGTACGATTATTTTATAAACTGCTCTTGACCATTATGGAATTGTTGAGTGATAGAGATGAGGATCAAACAAGGAGTCAAAAAACAAAACAGAAACATATAAAATTCTATATTTAGTTGCTTCATATTTTTCTAATTTTCAGTTCTACAATAAATTCCTTATGTGATTTGGTTTAATTATTTCATGTTTAATTAACTTTATGCCCCTAAGGCATCTAATTTTGTAATCAATCGATATTATTAGAAAAGTGCTATCTGTCTATTTAACTCCAAGACTTATTTAATTATTATTGTAACTTAGAATTATGCAGTACCAATTATTAAGAATAGTTTAGTTAGTTTTAAGGATAAGCATTAGTGTGATACATAATTTTCTGTGGAAATGCGCTAACCTCATAACGTGGCGGTGTTACGTATGAGTGGTATAATAAATTGACTTGAGCTGACCCGTGTTTAAGCAGGTCAGTGTTGATGACCCTGCTAAATTATTGCGTTAGCCAACTCTGTAATAAGCCGGTCTGAAGCCATGACTTGCACAATGGCGGAGTCGAACCCGGTTGCACATAATCAATCCTCTGCATCACTGCGGCGCCGGTTACCGCTGTGCTTTTTGAATTCATTAGGTTAGTCTTGTGCTATTTAAACTGTTATCACTTTTTAGTCTGTCAATTTTTTGCATGAAAAACTACATAATAAAAATAATAACGATAAAATGGTTTATTTAAGCACTGTTAATCATAAAAATCAACTAGGATGGCATTCCAGTTATACGAAAAAATCAGGCTAAGATTATCCGATGATTAATAGGGCAGAAAAATTCGTTTAAATAAATTTAAGATTAAAAAAATCTGATCTTTGCATTCTATTTGATAATGTTTCAATAATCGAATGCTGTTTATTCAATTTTGAGGAACAGTGGTGCAGTGGTGGAGGTGCCACAGTGACACGCAGGCCCCGATCAGCTGGCGGCCGCTCCTCAGGCCTCTCAAGCTCGCGATCTTTCTAGGGTCAGTAGATGGGCAGGATAGGAGTGAATCAGGATATGAGTAAAATAAACAGCATTGACTTGACGTGGAGCGATGAACTCAAGTCAACTGTATAGACGAGGCTCGCATCCAATCACCTCCACGATATCACGGAATGTGCATCTCGCACGAATTGATTAACACTAAAGCTTATCTATTCTATTTTGTTCTATTTTGAAGAAAAACCGACCAATTGTTTCTTTTAGATTTTATTAGAAAAAGAGAGCTGATTCTGATACATATACATATATATTTTTATTATTATAACAATATTAAAAATAAAATATACTTAGAAGAGGCTGGTTATTGAATTCATAAGACGTTCACAGTTTCAGAATACTGTAGAAGGATCGCATACAAAATTTGAAAGCAAAAAGAAAATAAGAATTGAAAATGGAGGAAAAATTATTTGTATTGAAGTTTTCAAATACTGTCATGCTTGTTGGTAGTGCTACCTTTTTTTCTTCAGTATTGAATGAATAACAATAGACTACGACAATACGACAGTACAATAAATGACAGGCATTATTTATTTAGACAAAAGCTTAACATGAAACATGTCACATGCACCAATAATGAGAGATGGAACTGAAATGAGTTGAATTGAGTTCGAATAAACTGAAGAATATTGAGGAAGGGTACGGTTGAATGAATCAAAAGAAAATGTATTCTCCTTATTGATTTTTTTTTTCGACAGAAAACGTAGTAAATGAAAAAAAAACGACATGAGAAGAAACATCTTCTAAAGGAATGATTATTTCTACTTAATTTCCATAATATTATTTGTTTAATAATTTTTATAACGTAATTCATTCTGAACTTAAAATGATTTCTTTAGATTCAAAAACCCATAGGGTTATGAAAAATTTCATGACGAAATCTTAGTGAGGATTAATCACTCACAAAAATTAGCTACTATACAACGCATAGAAATATTTTGAGGGAGTAAACCTCAAAAAAAAAAAGAAAAACGATAGTAAATGAAGAACAAAACTAAAAGTAGATCAAAACTCATCTGACCAATGAGGTGATAATTGATAAGAGTTCGGAAAATTTGACAAGAATTTAAAGGGAAAACGCCATTGTGGGAAAGACGAACGAGTAACGAACTAGACAAAACGTGAGATGATGATGTGAAGAAGAACTTCCTCCAATGAAAAAAAGAATAGCTAGAAAAATTTGTTGAAATCGAACGAGTTCGAGAGGAAAAATGTAAGGCGTGTTAGGATTGTTGTAATGACGATTTGCTGTACCATGGATTATGACTATTATTAGACGATTGGACATTTATTAGAACAATTCGGATGAGGAAATGATTGAGGGAATATGTTTGCGTTAGGAATTAGTCAAATAGAGCCGTTCATCCCATCTGTGCTTACGACGACGACACAAACACATACGCATCACATCGTCACCGTAATGAAATACGACTCTGTCAGAATGTAGTAACGTAATATTACGGTAGATATTTGGAAAGCAATTACGTCATACGTTCAACACAATTCACCTACAGCAAAACGAAGCTTTTGAATTGTTGACGATCTACCGCATTCATGAAGATCAATAGATTTTCGAACGACACTATAACCTCAGCGGTGATTTTAGAGCACATTTTTCTTATTTCTTCGAATGAGTATTCGTATTGAAATAGAGGAAAATCTGAGTATTTTTTCCCTCAATCGAAATCATTTTGAAAAATAGTGAAATAAACATTATTTCTCTAATGAACACAAGAACGTATAACGTTATCGATATGAAAAAAGTCAAAATCACTCTCTTTAACCTCATGAGAAAAGTTCGAAATGAGGGAATCATTTGGATTTTTCGAGTATTGTTAATCGAATCACGTTTCATTAACAACATTAACTGAGTCATTATAGAAAAAATTTCTAACATCAGTAAAATAATTTGAGGTAGTCGAACGTAAAATGTAATTTGATATTTAAAACAAAAAATAAAGAGATGTTCAGTATAATTTGAGGGGAAAAAATATCCAATTTGAATTTTTGAGGAAAACTGGTAATGAATGAGGAAATATCGAGGAAAGTAGCATATGTTCAATGGCGTTTGATGTCACTTATTGTCATATGGAAATCATTAATAATCGAATTTCGTTCGGTAAAATTAAAACTCAAACAAATTTTTTTATTTCCTCATAATTGAAAGATTTCCGAGGAGATTACGGTATCCTGCTGTATGATCTACATGATGATGATCATTAAAAACATTGTAAGTCTAATAATATTTCTATTTCCTACACATTATTGGATTGAGCTGAGTTACTTTCTCTCATTGAAACAAAAATCACTTCAGTGTTTATAATTTGGCTTTGATCCAACATGAAAAAATAGTTGTTATTCGTTTGAAAAATATTTGTATGTTTTAATACGATTAGAGAAGAGATGATGTAGAGGTATTGAGGTAGCTAATGGATCAGCTTACAAGTAATTTAATACTATTCAAATAATATCAACATAACATCAGGTCAATAAAACCCATCTGCCATATTGTAAATGTTTATGAAAAAAATTAATAACAGTAAACAAACAAACAAACAACTTCATTGTAATATGAGGTTAACTAGTTATTTTTCGAGGCTTTAAAGTATGGAGGAAAAGAAAACAATTTTCTGATTATTAATAGGGATAATCGACAAGTACTGTAGTTTCAATGACTCATAAGATTGCTTTAAGCATAATTGTTATTATGAGAAAATATATTAAGAATAGATCAGTTTCCTAAAGGAGTTTGATTTATGTGAGGGTATTATTTAAAACAGTTTATCACTTTGACTGATTTTTCATAATCATTTGCTAATCAAGCTTTGAATAATATCAGAAGCCATCAGTGAATAGCATTTGAATCATTAAAAGTCATTAATTACGGTAGAATAACTTTTACATATACATAAGTGAAAAAATTACATTTAAGCTTGTTCTACAACGTTGAGCTTACAATAAATGTATAGGAAAATATGCATATAAAACTTAAAAAGCTAATAAAGCTCAATCAACGAGATAAAGATAAGAAGCTTATTTAGAAACATCAGTGAAAACCGATATTGATTGAAGGTATGAGGCTTGCATGTGGACAACAGTAGAACCTCAAATGATTGTCAAGTAGAACAGCTGGTAACCTCAACCATCGGTATTCGAGTTGAGCTCTTTGTCTCGATAAGGCTCTTGATCACGGAAACGCCAGATACACGTGCTCTTGAGGTCCACACTGTCGATCCGTCGAACATTTCGTCACTCAGATCAACAGCCCTCGACGATTTCTCGTCGTACACAAAAAAAAAACATAAACTTTAGTGAATGTATAGTGATTTCCGGCATACCATAAATCGTGAAATTAAATTCGATCCAGTGTTTTTGGTCTTTTAGGTGACACTCAGTTACTGTACGACTCTAAGATGAGGTGATTCGATGAGTTTTGAGGTTTCCTTTCTTTTTTTTCTCCTAAAAATCGTAGCTGTTAACAGCTGGGTGTTCTAATAACGGAGCAATAAAATATCGTTCACAGATGTTCAGTTTATTCAAAATCTCATCAAAATCCTCACTTTTGACCTTCAATTCTTTCCATATAAAATCTTTATTATCGATGAAATTTTCTTATGTCACTCATTATTATCACTACTGATATGAATTTTTTATCACAATTTTTCATAGTTGCTATTGAATTTGAGTTAGTGATAAGTGATAAAAATGTTTTATAGGGAAAAGCTTATGAAAGCTTTTAAAAACGCATTATCAACTAACGATTCAAATTAGCTTGAGTAATAATTTAAAAAAAATTTATACGTTAAAGGTAAATATGGTTTTTTCCTCCGAAAAATTTTCAATCCATTAAGTTTATTTAGTTATTTTTATTTATTCATTTTTTATATGAGGTGAACAAGATATCAGATAAGATAAGCATCAGAGTTGACCAATCCCCTGCGGCGGGATGTGCTTGGGCCATTCGTGTTCAATGTGGAGGTATATCATGGAGGTGGTTGAATGCGAACCTCGTCTATACAGTGACTTGAGTTTACCCCTCTTCATCATCTCAGCGCTAGTTATCTTGCCCAAATTTCGCTGGTATCAATATTCCGGCCCCGAGGGATGGCGGGCTTGGTAGGCCTGGGAAGCGGCCGCGAACTGATTTGGGCCAGCGTGTCACTGTTGCACCTCCACCATTGAGCCATAACTGTATTGATTTTGGATTGTATTTTTTTCAGCTTTCATTGAAAGACTCTATGAAAAAACATTTACATGATGAATGGAGAGGAAATAGAAAATATGAAAACGGTGAAATAAATGAATAAAACCGGACCAATTGACTGAGGTTAACTTAAGAAACAGAAAAAATTTGGAAAAATCCAAGAAATAGAATAAACAATAAAGGCATGTTTCGAAATAATTATGAAATTTGGGAAAAAAACGGTAGTAACAGAGCTCCATCGATTGCAGATCAAACTTTTTGACTTTTGAAAGCTTTAAAAGTGCTTAAAGAATTACAATATTTGAAAGAGGAGCCGAAAAAAAAAGACTGACACATTATAGAAATAAATTTTTCATTTGTTATAAATTTGTCAAGGTACAAAAATTTATATGATTAAAATAATATTAAATTAATTTGCAAAATATAAAATTATATATTAACTTTATTTCAGTTTTCTTAAAATTATTTTTACAACAATAAAAAATGCTCATTCATGATATTTTTTTTTATAATTTTTTGTAGGTTATTTTATTTTATAA
>KN716432.1:26265-40130 GCA_000816705.1 Dictyocaulus viviparus | reverse complement strand
CGGTGTTTCAGGTGATCCAGGTGACTATGAAAAATGGGGAACACAATTTGTCGCTGTGTCATACCTTCAACTTCATGAATTTTAGTGAAAATGACTGAAGAATAAATCATTCAAATAAGATTATGTCGACCGTAGATCATATATTCTACTTTAGATATTTAAGATAATATAAAAATTGAACACTTAAATCACGTGTAATTCACGTTTTTGAATGGACGACGCACTTACTGAATGTTTATTTTGTCTTCGCTGAAGAACCATCCTAACTTTGTAATAATTGTAAGGAAAAATACTTTAAAAAGATTTTCAGTAGATCAAAGCATCGCAATATATCAGAAATTTGTTGGTTTTTTTTTCTTGGTGAGCGAAAATAAATAATACCTCATATTACCTCTCAAATCGACTCATATGAATATCATTCATCAATAGATTTTCTGTAAATGTTAAGGTACGTGTTGGTCATATTGGAGCTGTAGGTTATATGAGGAATGGTAAGAGGATTCTTGAGATTTCACGTGAAGAATTATGGAATGACGGTGTATTAAATGAGGATTTCGATATTGAGTAAGTATTTTCCACGACTATATTTTCGTTTGTCATCCACAGATTTCTAACGAATAAAATAAAGTGCTATAACGGTACTGAGGTTCAACGTAAACGCTGCAGTACTTTAAAAATTCGAATATTCATTTCTTGAAAATCCTCATCTATAATCTGTCATTATTGCTATAAACAGAACGTATTCCTATTCCTCAAAGAGGTACTACCAAATAGAACTCCCTGATAAACTTAAGTTCAAGGAATTTTATCGACTATAACTAATTGAAGTGCAGGAAAATACGCGAAGACTCTTTGACTCAATCTTGGCAATATTTTAATTCTTCTGAATACCTCTGAAGCAAAGCATATTTGATTACTGTGAATCAATATAGATTTTTATATTGATCAGATTCCTTGATTTCGTTAAAATTATTTGTTGTTAAAAATGACAACAAACAGCGGCTGAAAGGAAGTTTTCTGGATGACAGTATATAGCCGACATTGATAAAATGCATGAGATTAATTCTAAATTACAAGCTGGATAGTGATTTAAACGTTTTTTAAGATCTTGAAAACCTTAATTACATGAATACTAGGGTGGTCCGTCTTCAGTTGTCGTGTGGGCACCAGTACATAATCAATTCACGCCTTCTTCTCGCGGTTGTCGTTCATGGTGGTGGTCCATGGCCTATAAAGCAATTCTCCTACCGTAATCTGTATATCAACGGCCGCTGTGAAAATAGCTGGTTATTTTTCCCAAAAATTTTCTCCTTCTGGTCCTTTTTTCAATTTTTTTGATCCATCTGTAGTCCGTTCTTGTTGTAACATATCTTGCCCATTTGTGTTTTGCAGTCGATAGATATTCTTTTAGACCAGGAACATGTGATAAAATTCTATGATCTGACCTAAGCAAGCCGGCTGAGCGTTAATTATCTAATTGTTCCTTATATTATAATTATTTATTCTTTAAGCCCCAATTATTCTTAAGAAATAAATAAATCTCTGTGAGAAATTATATCTCAGAGCTCGCGATAGTCCTGAAGTTATCAGCTGAAATAGGAGTAATGCTGATATCAACTCATCAGACTAAATTTTTAAAATAACAAGTGAAGCGTTGAGTGATCACAAAAGTAGTACCTTAGTAATGCAAAGCACAACACACATAAGCACAACAGACCGAGCATCTGTGAGTTGCGTGTTAGAGCACCTCTCGAGGACCGTAGTCTTGTGACTAACTAAGCGTCTTTTGTACTCAATCAATACTCAACTAATTATACTACTTACAGTAATTAGTTTAGGATTATTAATCAAATGGGTTGTGGGGAAGCTCTTGAGGGCGTTGCCGTTGGCGCTGATATGTACCATATCCAGAAAGTTCGGGCTTTTATTGGTCCATACTGTAATGCTGGTTAGTATACAGTACAAATTGATGGTAATAAAATTAGTACTTTAAAAATATGCTTAATCGTTGATCATTATAGAATTGGATGCTGTAGCTAAAATGGCGACTTTCTGGAATGTACCAATAATTGGCTATATGGCGTCGTCGAACACCTTTGCCGATAAGTTCATCTACAAAACTCTGGCCAGAGTTTCACTGAGAACAACGAATTCATTAGCTGAAGCTGTAGCAGCAATTATTAATCATTATCGTTGGAAAAAAGTATTCATTAATCAATATATTTTGCCAATCGATATTATCGTATAGATCGACTATTGTAGACATTTTGTAGGTTTTTATAAAGAGAAAAATCAATACTTTGTTCCCGTATCGATTAGTAAGACAGATGTTAATCAATAATTTAAACGACATTATATATTATAGCTGCTGATCGTATTTACATTAATAGTTACTAGTTTTTTCGTCCTACAAGGTGACAGAAAAATATTCCATACACGTGATTATCATGTGATGCTAATTACAGATGATATACTTAATGTAATAAATTATGAAAATTTTCAAAAAAAAATTATCAATAGAGTTATTCACCTTCATAGAGGCCTTATAAATAGAACATTCAGTTCCCGATTTTATTTTTATTTAATTAAATATATTTTGTTCTATTTAGGTTGGTGTGGCAACCAATACAGGTTCGGTTGCTTTCGAACGACTACAAGCATTTGAAGAAATTCTACATAAATGGAAAATAAAAATCAATAAAAAGGTCTTCTCTTTTCAATCAATACCTCATATTTATAAAGTTTTCAATTAACAATATTTCTTTACTAGTTTGAATTTTTTGTATTAAACTAATAGGCATCGACGTTGACACTTTACGATTTCAGGTGTGTTGGTCCCGAAGCGATTCATTCGTTTTTGAAGTGTTCAAACAGCCTCCAATCCCATAACACTTACAAAATAATAAAAATACTTTTAAGCGCCTTATTGATTTTTACGACGAAATATTATTAAGACGCTGTTTCGAGTCATAAAAGAAAACGTATTGTTGTGATTTTTCATTTAACTCATAAGCTTAAACGAAATCGAACCTCATTATTTTCACAGAGAATAGAAAAACGTTAGAACGTTCACTTTAATTTTAGGTGATGTTCGAGGAAAATATGGATGCAACCTCAATGATGCAAAGCGGTTTACTTACGGAATTAACCAATAATGCTCGAAGTTATATTGATTCATTACGCTTCCTCATCTCTTACGATTACCATAAATCTTTTTTTTTCAATCGATTTTTTTCTTACTTTTTTAAGTAAAATTAATTCCAGTTATAATTTGTATATTCTCGTTTACACGTGAAATGTCTAAGGAATTTATGAAAGCGACATATATGAACAAAATGAACAATCAAGATTTTGTTTACATTCTACCGTGGTTACAGGTAATGTTTATTTATTTCTTATTATTGTTTATTGCTGTAAACAACACTATTACTTAAACTATTTAGTATTACTACTGATTGTAGAAGTAATTTCGTTTGAAAATTTCATCCATTGTAAATAAGAATACATTCTGACTCAATGTTTACTAAATATTTACCTGCTTACTTGAATGATTATTTTGATAGCTCGCCTTCATGGATTGTGGACGTCCTAGCAACTTTCAATTTGCTTGTTTTTGGTTAGATTGTCGTTTATCATGTCGTCTTTTCTTTTACGTTCATGGTAACACTGTGAGGACAAAGCTGTGATCTCCAAGGTTTCAAAAGCTGCTGATACAACTCTTTGAAGTCGACCACATACATCTCGTTCAGGACGACATCTAGTTCTATTACATCCTACAGCTCATTCATGTTCAACTGTGCTTCATCTATATCTATACGACTAGGACAACTACTCTACGATTTTAACGCCTATTTTTCTATTAAACCCTGAGCACAAGATATACTTTCAAGGTCTGGACAGAAAATCCAACTCGACCCCATTCTTGCACAAGGCAATCGTGAAACTTGGTTATGATCATTTTGATCTATCAGTCAATTTCAGTATGGTTTCATTTGCCGTTTTTTAAAATTCGAGTTTTCTTCTGTTTCATCCGCTGTCGTATTCTTTACCAATTCCTTTAATTCGTCCAATGTTATCTTGTATTCTGTAGTTTGTGATTATTTCATCAACAGCATCAGTTCAACGATTTCATCATCCACTGCAAGGTATCGGCAAACACCTTTGACGGGATTGTATCACCTTGACGTACTCATGTTCCAAGAACAAGAGTAAGGATGCGGTAACGCAATCTGTACCTTCTCAGTACAATATCATTGACAGTCGTTCAGTATATTTATGGATCACGTTTCTATTCCTTCATTAGCAAGCGCTGATAGGGCATCTTTCCTTTACTGTTTTTTTCGTAGACGAAAACGGTTAGAACAAGGGGCAGATGCTATTCTAGACAAACGCCTATAACTCTTACTACGGCGTGAATGTGACTCCTATAATAAGATTTCGTGTAAAACACTCCTTGTTTTAGTGCCACGTAGCCCGTGCTTTTTAAAAAAGCTGGCAAAGCGAGTTTACTATTTCTGACGATTCTAGGAGACATATCCTTTGACTGGATTGCTTTTGAGCTGCTTCTAATTGTCTGTATTGCTTGTGCCTTAGTTGGTCTTCTTGCGATGATCTTTTGCTGGTGGCATTTATGAGCAGTCGTGTCAAGCGAGTTGCAGTTGGATCAAACATCAGTCTCCTACATATCAGAAGCCTTTCCTTAGTTTTTGCAGATTTGCATTCTGATCTTCTTAAGTGAGGCATTTAAGCATATTTAATTTCTTCATGTAATCCCCTCACAAGAAGCTTATACTCTAAATTTAATGTTTATCAATTTGAAACAAATTATTGTTACATTTACAGCAATCCTCTTACTTACATGATATTTTTCCGCGAGTTTAATTGTTGTTGAATAATATATCTATATCTAATTAAACCAAAAACAAAAATTTCCATTTGTATTATTTGAAGACAGAGTCGAAAGACGCATCACCGTGGATAGGTGAAGACGGACGAATACAACAGGACATCAAAGATCACTACGCAAATTCGTTTATCGTTAGTAGTATGGTTTATTTTTAAAATTACTAAAATTGTAAAAGTAATACAGATAGAATGATTGCCGTGGTGCAGTTTAAAGTAACAAATCGAGTGCACTAGCGAGGATGAACTACGTTTTCCATATCTTTGAGGTCGCTAAATTCCAGCCAAACTAATCTGAGAAGATAAGCAACCTTGAGTTGATATACAAAGATCACTCCGAGTCAAACTATTAGGAAAATTCTCTTTGCAATGAAGACTGATGCAAACCCCAACATACCCACATCGCTCAAGGACCGATCAACGTCGAAGCTAATCACACTTCATCTCACTGTAAAGGTGTCGAACTAAGTACGCCAAATGGTGAGACCTCTTCTTAAAGGCCCTATAATGCTTAAAGAATCCTCAAAGCGAAAAGAACGCCTGGGATTACTCTGAGGCGCGATAGGCAAAAATAAAAGTCTTGCAGGTGTCCTGCTGATTCTGTCGATGACCACCAGATGATCCAGGTGATATGTATGAGAGAAAAAGTAAAATAAGGAGGAAAACTGCATAACACTGACTCAACACTTCGTCGAACATATTTAGATATCAGTGAGATTGCGCCAAGTAGTCACAGGTTATGCAGCAGTTATTCTCAAGTTCTTGATGAGCCATTGTGCCTTAAGCTCGTCCACAAACTAAACCTTTCTTTTCTAAGGCCTTGTTTATCTGCTACGAGATTGATTTGGTAAGTTAAGAAGCATTGTCTTCATAAAAGACTAATCATCTCAAGTTGGTGTATTAACCTTTAGCATTTAGAACATCACCATGATATTATAAAGAACAACACCATGATTATTGGAAAAAACATCGCCCAAATATAAATAAGTTTTCTTGCTTCCTCTATACAAAATAATAGATTAGTACATCCTGGAAAAATCGATTTTCGTCAGATTGATGACGTTAACGGATTTGATGACACACTCGTGACACCGTTTCGTGAACGAATTGAAGCTAATGGAATGCGTGTAGAAGATTTAGATATGGTAAATGATCAACACATTCATATTATATGTTCGTGTCGTGACACGGTCGAGCCATGCTATCCATTATAACCAACCCATTATGATAGCTTTTCTTCTCAATTTGAACTGATTCTATTATATTCACTAAAATCATGTCACGTTACATTCTGATCACCTCGTTCATGTTTATCAGTGAATGTTTATTTATTTTGTCATAGAAAATAAAGGTTGTTTACAGAAAAACATCTATGGATATATCCATCTATATGATGCTCTACGATTATATGCTATTGCGGTTCGTACGTCAATCAATATTACTAATAATCATACAATTTATGAAGATGGACGTTTTGTTTGGAATCAGATGCGACGTCTTACTTTTCCCGGTATCATCATACCGTATCATCTTCTAGCTTTCATTTCTTTAATTATAGAAAAATTTCTAGATATTTTTTCTTCAGAACATTATAGATCTACCGTACACTGATGATGTTATCATATGATAATTACGAATAGTAGACTTTCATGGCATTTCTGATGAAAAGGATTATTGATTTTAATGTAATATTAAGGCCTTGCATCAGCTGCTGGTGTAAGTTCAGGGACGGTAATGATGGATGATATTGCTGAACGTGCTCCTGTATATGCAGGTATGAGGTAGAAAAAGAAATCCACTATTCAGCTGTGTTTTGCTGAATCATTTGTAGGTGCAAGTTCGAATCCCGCCTGAGGTTCCAGTTTTGCAGCCAACGATAGCTATCATTAGCGATATTATAACATCAGTGTAAAAAAACGATTATAACGATCAAATTAAGAAACTGTGTTTTATAAAACATTTTTGTAATCTCTACCTCGGGATTCGAACTCGCGTATACGGTATTCAAGACCGCCTTCAATTTTTTTCACATCTCTACGTTCAACGATCATGAAATATTGATATTTCGAGCTAGCTTTACTAAATCTCAGTAATGAGGTGTTCTACTTTGAACGCTGTAATTTTGCATAAACATTTTATACTGCATAATCAATACTAAACAACAATTCCTTCTAATGCATTTAAGTTTTTCCTTTAATAAGTATTTTCTTTATCCATAGATCTTAACCTTAGTAAGTCATTATGTCATCAGATAGCTTTTTCTCTATTCCAGCTTTTTACGTATCACCAAAAAGCGATACGGTAAGAAAAATTAACGAAATCAAACCGTTATTGATAGAGCAGTGCGATGGCTTAAAAACCAGAACCGGATGTGTAGAATTGGTTAGTTCGGTGAAATAATTAACTACAAAAATTATTATTTCTTTACAATCAGTAGGAACAATCTGATCGGGAATCGTCTTTTTTCATCACCAATAAGCTTCACCACAAAACAATATGCATAAGATTAAGCTACTACAATGATCCATTGTGAGTTACAGTAATCCTCGAATTTGTTCGTATTTTACTCAAGTGTCGTCCATGACGATGTTTGTCTTCATCATACGGCATGACATCGATCATTACCAATTTTTTGTCTTGAGTTCACTTGTGACATTGTGTAACATCAGACCGTAGCGAAAAAAGAAACTATTGAAAATGGTTAAATGAAGGATTACTAGAGGAAAAAAACGCAATGTGATTCTCCTCTTTCTTCCTCCTCTCACAATGGCTAACGGAACAAGGGAAATTCGGAAGATATCGAAACGTTAACGTCGTTTAGTAATAGATAAAGAATTGATAACGACATCCTACTGTGGAATGAGGAAATAGAGATCAAAATTTATTGGATTTGTATTTTTTTTTTCGCGAAATTATTATTTTGATAAGATAATTTAGAAAAAAAATATTATCGTTATTAAGAAAATAACGGATATCGTGACGGGATTCTGGATGTCACCAGATGGTGCCCTACCGAAAGACGAACCGTCATGTGGTTTTCGTAACGAGCGTTGTGATTACACGATGATAATCATCGCTGGAGCATTGTTTCTTCTACTGATATTCACCATAGCTGGAGTACTTTCTACAATTCGAATATGGTTTGTTATAACATTTTTCAGAGAAAAAAATAACTCAGTTTATAATGAAACTGAATTTCATTGAATCATCAGCTTGCCTTTATTTTGGCGTGTCATATGGAGGATTTCAACTTATGATCTATTCTAAGACAATTATAATCAATACTATTGATAATTTTTTCCTAGTGAAAATCGTTCATTAGCAAAAATGCCGTGGAGAATTTATCGTGATGATTTTCGAGTTATTGGTGAGGATGAAATTCGTTCTATGGTAAGTAACGCTTCGCAAATTTTCTTCACTTTTATCCTCTTCCCAGCCTCGTTAATTTTATTCAACATCATCTCTGTTTCTTTTGTAGCCGTAGAAATATATAAGACGGTTCTTTCCTTTGATCGACAAGCGTTATGAGCACAGCTTTCGTTTTAACGCTGTTGAATGAATGGCTTTTTTGTAGTCGTCTAAAGTCAGAGCAAGGGCACGTGGTATTCTTGACAGACCTCTATAATCTTCAATGTAGTCCATACAGCACAGTGCTTTACGAAATACTATCTGGTTATGAAATCAGGACTTTCTTAGTGAACAGTGTGTGAAGCACACTCAGCAAGTAGTAGTGTTTATTAATTGTACAAAGAATCTGATTAACTAAATGAAGCTCAATGAATCCAGTTATTTTTGAGCGTATTTGTTTGTCAAGGTATCTTAATTCCCTAACATTAAAGCTTTAAAGCAAGTCCTCTAGCATTTGAATCAAGCTCACAGCTTGAATAGGACTGTTGATTTGATTGTTACCAATTTAGAAAAGTAGTGTAGTACATTTTGTTTGAAATACCGTATCCAGTTATCATATGGTCAAATTGACTACTAAGGGAAATGATTTAGAACAAAGGATCTGATTTGTAAAGCAGCTTTCAATCTGATTAACACGACACTACGAATAAGCTACTGAAGCTATTGTTATCATTTGAATATAAGGAATCCATTTTATTCATGTTAAGCTGTCTCCTCCAATCTCCTGTAAAATTGCTGCAGAACCCACTTTTTTGCAGTTATCAATTGGTTCAACAAGAACAAAGCTGCTGAACACCACAAAATCCGCCAACCATCACGCTGTACTCGGTACTAATACGCATGCGTTCTTTCACGTCTATCCACAACGACGTCCGATCGCTTTCAATCGATCGGATATGCAGCTTCTCACACTGGTACGTCAAGAAATCTTCTTCAAATCGTATCGGAATACGGTAGAAAGAAAAAACTCAGCTCTTGCTGAGCACATTGCTCAAAGTGGCCGCAAAAGAAAGAAGTATTCGCAAAGTACAGAAGTTAAAAGTATCAATCGTTTAATTTAGATGTTAATAAAAAATATAGCTTTTGAGCCGCGATGGTATTGAGGGAATTTTTACAGCACTAGGTGTATTCTGGATGTAATTGGAGTCTTCAATGCTTGAGGTTATGAAAGATGAGGTTTATTTCCGCTTTCGTTTAGATGAAGCAGTCTATTCATGACAATATCAATCCTTTTCTTGGTATGTCATTTAATGAAAAAGAAGAAATGGTGTTATTATGGAAATTTTGCTCACGTGGTACTGTACAGGTTTGGCAGACACATTCAGCATGCTTGCATAAAAATCATTCCGATAATGATTCAATATCTTCAGGATATCATCTATAATACCGATCTAGAATTAGACTCTAAATTTCACGGTGCTTTCATAAGAGATATCACTTTGGTGAGCATTTCGTTGTGAAATTTTTGTAATAATTTTAGCTAAAATTTAACAAACATTGGGACCAATCCATTGTGGGGAGATGTTTCTATGTATTCGTGTTCAACGTGATCTCCTGGACGTGGTTAAATGTAAGCTTGATCGATACAGTGACTTGAATTGACAGCTGTTCACCATGTAGCTAGTACTTATTTCATCCAGAAATCTTTAGTACCAATTTACTGAGCACGGAGGAATAGTAGACTTGGTAGGTTTCGTGAACGGCTACGAATTGATTTAGGGGTGCGTTGAGTCGTGCTTGAGTGTCCATGTTTTGTGGCTACGTTTAGGACGTTGGATATTCAGGGTTATTTTCTTTAGGAATTCTATGTATTCTAACTTTTGAATCGATATGTTTAGGGATTGGAATATCTTCATTCGTGTCCTATTGGATATCATGGAGCTTTGACACCATGGGCATGTCTTATCGATCGAAATTGGATGATCAAACTGACAGACTTTGGTAAGTGAAATCGTTCACGATATTTTTCATACAACTGTTATTGTTTTATTTTATTCTTGATACATCATTATATGTTTTAAAATGTATTGTTTTTCTTTGTATGTTATGAATAACTAATCAATATTGATTGACTTAAACTGGCATTAGTTATGGTCCTTCTTAATATCTGAGTCTTACGAATTTCTAAAGAAATTTTATTCATCAAAAAAAGTTCGTGAGACTTTCAAAAAAACTTAAGCCTAACAAAATTTATTATAAAATGCTTAGGCTATTGATTGAGACGTTTAACTGACTAGACAGTTTTTAGGAATTGCAAATTCCTTGGAACGTTGGGAGAAACAAGGTTTGATATCAACCGAGTTGCTTAAAGATGGTGATGATGAGGGAAAAAGTGGATTACATCAAAAAACAAGTATATTATTATTTATTTACTGCTTTGTTACCTAGTAGTACCAATCAACGTTAACATCAGCGCTTAATTCGCAGTGTCAGGTAGGAAATGCTATCGACAAGGGTTGCTTTTAGAATGCGACAGATGTTAACCGAATAAATTTTGGGTTACGTAGCGCAAATCTCAATGATGATCAAACTCGTAGTAAGGACTACATTAAGCTGAAGTTCTTCTCTTTTTAATGCAACGTTCTTATAACGTTTGGATTATGAAGACATGAAAAAGTGAATACCTTCGAGTGGCAAATTCTTTCACTACACAATAACGATGTGACATCAGAATCACAAAAGCTCTAAATTTATAACTCGTATGTAAGTGAGTGCAGAAAGCCTTCGTTTGTTAGATTTTTTGATGAGGCAAATTTTTTCCAACGTTATAAGCAGCTGAAAGCATTTCAAGATATTAAAAATCTTATTTATTTAGTGCTTTTTCCATGAGATTGTCTATTAGAATCAAAAGGGTTTTGCTTTCAAATAAAGTGCTTCATCATTTTACAGGTATTCTCTATCAACCACCTGAAATGCTAAAAAATCGTGCAACTAATCGAATGCGAGGTACAAATGAGGTGCTGACAGTTACTACTACAGAGGAAAATTTTTTTAATAGTCACATGCTTAGGCGAAATAACATTTTAATGCTATAAGTGTTCTTTGTGAAAACATTATCGCCATCAGCGACAAGAAATAACTAAAAGCCTAATCCAGGACCGGTTGAATAGCTTTAGAAGAATCTACGTAGTAAAACCCTCTGAGGGTTACTGTATCATAATTTCACTGGGCTAGAACTCAAGCGCTGAAGCTGAAACGTTGCATTTTGAAATCATTGATTGAAAACTACTTTACAAAGGACTATGCTGTTTCAAATGAATTTTTTTTAGTGAATTTTCAAAATTTTCACTAAAAAAATATAGATCGAACTGTTTCTTCGCTCTAAAGTAATTTTTTTTTCTCAGGCATGGGTTAAACAAACACAAATTCATCGTCAAATGGGAGACATATATGCTTTTGGTGTTGTCATGTATGAAATTCTATTTCGTTCATTACCGTTTCCAAACGGTACTAACATTGATGGTAATTTTGTTGGTGTAGTTAAACTAATCAATAAAAACATTTCAGCTTCAATCAATTAAAAAGAGGAAATATTTAGAATTACTCGAGTACATAAGAAGTGGTGAGAGGATCTATCGTCCATCAATTCAAGAACATTCAGAGATTCATCCAGATTTAAGCGCATTACTGCTTGATTGCTGGAATGAAATACCTGAAATACGTCCATCGATTCGACGTGTTCGTCTGAATACTGAAAGCTGTTTGAAAGTGTACGTGACCATTTGATAAGCATTACAAACTACACAGTTCTCTTTTAATTCTTTCTATCAGTTATGTAGTGCAGTGGTAGGAGATGTAGCCAGTGATAACGAGGGCTAAAATCAGTGTCAGTCACGTTCGAGTTCATACTTAGGCAAACCAAGCATTCCATCACTTACGGTTCGGTTCATGGGAACCATTGCTAATTTCTTATTCTCATAAAGTATGAAAGGTTATGATGATGCACTCGAGATTTCTACCTTGCTGAGTTATACACAAAACTCAGAACTCAGCCTTGGACTTCAGCTTGAATGATTGTAAAGTCAATAGCAGCATAACAAATCGAATCCAATAACGAACATTTCCCGAAAGAATATCACGTCTGTAAAATTAATAAGGCTTGGAATAATCACAGAAAACTTTGGTACTCACATCGGCGTAACACTAATTCGGAAATATATGAGGGACGCCATCAAGGATTGCCTGTAGGTTAGAATTTTGTGAGTAAATCAAGAGCATAGGTAAACAAATTATGCAGTGTGATTTTTTCTAGCCCTATGATCACTCTATTACCACTATGAAGTAGTTTAGTGTAGTAAGTAAATACTTGGTTATTTGGATAACCCATATTCATGGGTGATGCGGTTCCTAGCAATCTTCCATCTAATTCTTTCTTGACTAATTGGTGATCTTCTGCGTGCATGGTGACACTGGCGCGACCAGGTTCTACTGTAGTATCTTTAGCTCCCTGGATTCCTGAGGTAGCCCTGCCTAAACGTCTCAATGCTCTTCACAACAGGTAGTCACCGGCCTTTATTGATCAGAGGGAATATTCCAGGGGAATGAGGTGGTAAACCAATAGAAACTATCATTGTTGGTTTGACAATGAGGTAACTACTTTGCTATTCCGACGTATGCGGCTTTTTGTTTGTTATCAGCCATTTTGTTGTTTATTGCAAGTTAACAATCAACCGTATTCCGTTCTGTCACGGAAACTGTAGGTTTCAATTTGTCATCAGTTAATCATTAGATATCAATTTATGAAGAATTTCCATTCTACAAATACGCGTTGATATTTTTCAGAAAGGGCTCTTTGGTAGATCAAATGATGCGAATGATGGAACAGGTAAGGCTGAGTTTTATTTTCGAGATTATCATTCATAGATTTTTATAGCAAGTCTATAGCTATAGAAACCTTATAGCACCACACCAACCCTTTTCATTGACAAATTTATTTCGAAAAATTTATCGATTGCTTTTTTTTGAATTCAGTATGCTAATAATCTCGAGAAACTCGTTCAAGAACGAACTGGTATGCTTGAAGATGCGAACGAACGAGCTGACAGGCTTCTTGCTCAGCTACTTCCAAAGTGACATTTTAATGTTTTTTAAACATTCATTGATTGGTTGACTGATTGATTGATTGATTGATTAAATATCTTGACTGCAACGTTGTTTAGCAATACTCTAGGTTGGTAAATAGTGTTTTATTTAAATCACAATACAACACAGAAACAGGCTAACGTTTTGGCAGAATCGACTCCTTCAGAGCCTAAGAAATCTATGACAATTGTGTGATTGATTGATTGATTGATTGATAGTGTTATTAACTCAATAACTTATTCATATATAGCATAATAAAAATCTTCTACATGGGAAATGGCTCGACGATATGTTAAAATTCTCTCGCTTTTTCGTTCAATTTTCAAAAACTATCTATCTTTAAAAATTATAATGTTTTCATCAGAATGTTTACAAAACAGATTAGTAAACAAAACATACAAACAGTAAGTTAAGCTTAACAATGTTCTAGTTATACTATTAACTTCAAGCTTTCACACTAATTTTTTTCTACT
>KN716432.1:0-14021 GCA_000816705.1 Dictyocaulus viviparus | reverse complement strand
ATCAAACAGGAAGTAGGTGACTATATTGAGAGTGTCGTAAAACAACAACCTTACCTTATGAAGAACTCGATAGAGCCGTATAACTTTTCAAATCAATATGTTTAACGGTTGAGATTGTTATGGATCTAATTCATCAGCAGAGCAGTACGCTCTACCGATCATATTCTTTTTCCTGTAAGATATTCGCTTCTCAATGTGTTTGCCTTACTCCATTTTGTGTTCTAAGTTATGGAGTACAGGAGTGAAGTAATAACGTATGAACTATTGAAGCTTATCAATCTACATAAAGTGTTGTTGTTGTGAAGAGAACGAAGAGCAAAGAAAGGTAGATCGTTAAAAGTTGTCATGTTGTTGGAAATCGAAGAGGTTTATTCTAATATCATGTATAATTAATGATATATTCTTGTATTTGTAATTCCATTCTCTTATGGTAGAATGTTTCTGAGTAACTGGAATCTCTGCGTACTTTTTTTTTTTCAGTTGTTTTGGTGTTATCGATATATCGAATAGTCTAGTAAATGTTTTAGTATTATTCAATGAAACACCATGCAGATAATTTTTTTATATCGATGAAACAAAATTTCTTGATGAATAATCTCAATCAATGAAGAATCGTCACCTATCGATAAGGAATGCTTAGCGGAATACATACTACAGACACAACACAACATTCCTCTTTGATACAAAATTTCCAGTTTGATTATAGTGTTGAATTAAAAATTATCAGACACACTGACCATCTTTATAATACGAAATGACGTCATCAATAAGAAATTTCTTTTTACCATAAATATCTTCACAAAGTCGACATAAAGCATTTCCCCTATAGGAAGCTGGCTTTCGAAAATGCTTCGTCCATTCGAAATACCTGGAACGGAATCAGTTCATATTACTCATGCAGTAGGGAAAAAGGAAAAAAAAAGTTTTTAACGCAAAAAAAAGCAGCTGTATTGATCTACGATGCGCTGTTTTCGTGGAGCAACTGGATTCACTCGGTACTCAAACAGTTCAAAACGGATCGATATTCGGAAATAGTTGATCGTTTTTAAGTTTTGTTTAATTAGAAATTATCCTAATAAAACTACTTGCCGTTTTGAAAACTATAAATAAAACTCTTTTTTGGAATGTTCGTCATCGACTCAAGCGAAGCACTCAACTAGTCCAAATGAGTGAAAGATTTCGTTTCTGCAACTTTTCACTATTAGCTGTTGAGTGCATAGAATTAATTTTACTGCTCGTATATGATTGAGGTGACAGGCAAGGACAAAATGCAAGTTGTTCAATGCTTGTTTAGGTCAAGGTAGCCTCCTTTTACATGCAAGAGTACTGTACTGCTAGTTTTCCATAAACTTTTTCCGAAGCCAATTCTAAGTTAGTGATCTTCAACGATGATTTTGTACAACAGCCTTTTGATCTTTCCTTCTTTCCAAAGGCTTGGATGGAGCTTCCGAAGTCCAAATGACACTTTCTACTTCTTGCTCATCGAAGCACTATGTTTGGTGTTGAAGAAGAGGGTTCTCACAGCTAATATTGAATGATTTCTTTAAATTTAACGTTCTATTTGAGTCGTTGATTGCACGAAAGAATCGATACAAATGGTCTAGTTTGAGTTGAATAGTTATATCAGCGTCACTGAAAAGCTTAGTAGCTGCTGTCTTCCCTCATTTTACTTAACAGCTCTGTTACAATGTCGTTTGTTAAAATGTTTTCATACCTCATATCATCATCATTCTAAAATATTCTTTCCGTTAGCAGTGAATGAGATGGAAATCAATTTGATTCTTGTTTTTTTTTCTTGTGAAGCTATGTCATCCTGGAACATTATCAAAATTGGCTAACACTTGTTTAGTTCGAGTAATTTTTGCTGTATATTTGCCCTGCGTCTATAAACTTTTCACACTGGTCGTGTTCAACAGGACTGGCTGAAAATTAGATGAATAGAATCGTGTGACCAATCACGGTTCTGAAGACGGTATAGACGATGGATCTTCATTAATTTCAAAAACGCTTCGACTCTGTTGAGACAGACGCGTCTTGAAAATGAATCAACTAAGCTCTTCCAGTATCACACATCAAAATTCTTCGTAAGCTGTAGAGGAATTGCATTGGTAAGATTTTTCCATTTGTTATCGACATGATCGTTAACATAAAAATAAGGTGCTCAGGGAGGTTATACTATCCTGCTAAAACTATTCACAGCCTCTTTCACATCACTATCATATAACGTTAAGAATGGTATGTGTGAATGAATACCGGTAGATCACGATGTTCTTCCTCATGGTGCGGAGCTTTCTGTGAAAATCATAAAGAAGGATTTTGACGTTCAACGAATTTCTGAGATGAGTAATTGTGTCAAATTGGACGAAGTAGAAGTTTTGCTGATGCCTGCTCCACTCTGTCTATGATCAGTAGGAATTCTGGAAATGGGGGTTCTTGAAAACGCAGATGTTGCATGTTGTGTATATTATAGATTAGGCCTTATGGACCTCACACCATATATGACTCTTATTTCTTATGGATATCTTCGCAGGAGACTTCGCAGACACTCTGACTCCAAAGTAAGTTCATATAGAGGTCCATTAGATAAATTTTGGGTAACAGATGTGCTGGTGCTGCTCGAATATTGTAACTAGTAATAATTTACTTACTTCAAATATGCGGTGTCGTTAATTCGTAGAACATTAAGATAATCTCCAAGCTCTTCCATACTATTGAAGTCATCCAAAGCAATAAACGATTTATGAGGAATATTTGCATCTGAATTATCGATGATAATACGAACTCATTCGATCAATAAGTATTGTAAAAAAAGCTTGTTGCATGTTAATTTGTATACCTTCATAAATTTTTCGTTTTATAACGATTGGTAGAAGAATTTGTGAGATTCGTAGAAAGAACTTTTCTGTTACATAATCGTTACAGATACTGTTTTCAAACGATAGATAAAATCGATGATTAGCTGAAAATTTGACCAGCTGAGTAGATGATCAGATATGATGTGATAATGAATTACATAATTGTGATAATCTACATAAATCTGTAATGGAATGATAAGAATTTCTCAATCAGCCCTATCTTATCACTACTTGTCTTATCACTAGAAGTCAAAAAACTCATTATATTATATTAGACATAATTCGAAAAGCTTAAATGTGCCAAGTTTCTTAAAATGACATCATGAAAAAACAACACGATTGAATGCTTTCTAACCGAGAGAATTCCATGGTACTACTAAAGTGAGTTAAGTTATAGCGTTTATTGAGCTCTTTGGGGATGCCTTACGTATTCACCCTCATTTTTATATCGTATTTCCTCACATGGTACACAGTAGGAAACGGTCTCCATGTTTCGTCTGACGAATTCTTGCTTAGTTCATTTTCAATCATGCCACGTTTGGTCGGAGATTTGATCGTCTTTCACTAGTCATCCTACTGCTAAACGTTGAGAGCGCAAAACTCAATGTGGCAGTGTGGTGTACTGAGGCACAAGCTTTGCTAGCTCAACTTTAATTACCCAGACTGATGACACAGTGCTTTTGGTGAGTTTTCATACGATTCATTAAAAGCAGTTTCATCCTTCATGAGCCTAGGAGCATCTAATTGCTCAAAAAGAACAGTTTAGAAAAAATTATGGTTGAAAATATCCATAGTTGTGCTGAGGTGGCCGCAAAATCCGAAACCTCAGACGGGACTCGTACCCCCACTTACAGATATCCGGTCTGCCGTGCTTCCCATTACACCACCGAGGCCCTTGTTCTGCGACCACTCAATGCTTCACTTATAGTAAGTGGGTACCATTATCAGCACTCGCCCGTTAACGGGTACGATCTGGCGAACCGATATCGGCATTACATCCAGTTAAGCTGATAACTGCAGGATAACCCGAAACTATCTGTATCTGTAAGTGCGGGTACGAGTCCCACCTGAGGTTCCGAGTTTTGCGGCCATCTCAGCACAACCATGGACATTATACTATCATTTCAAAAATGCAATTAAATAAAAAAATTACGAATATGGTTGAAAATAGTTTGTAAGTTGACAACGACCTATCAAACTGTCATCATCGCAGTCGTCTTGACATAAAGAAGATTTCGTATCGTCGTTGTTATCAAAGATTTTTTCACATTGCCCTCTGATGGTTACCGGTGTGACTTTCATGAGCTTCCTAAGTATCAGCTATGAAATGCTAAAGAAAAAAGCATCTCATGAAATAAGTCTCATCGACAAGGACCATGTAAATAGAAATAATCTGTAATAACGAAATAGTACAGAGACTCAATGAAATCTTACTTGTGAGGTTCATATTAGTGCTCCGATGTGTTGTCCTACACGTTACTATAAAGTTTAGAAGTTTTTTTTTTGTTTGTAAGACTCCGTAACACTATTATATTTGTGAGGCAAAATAGTTTTCCTCCTTTTTAATGCGAGTTATTCAATCGACTCAAAATTTCAAATCTTGATAAAAATAAAGTACCTGATGAGGTGTTCTCGTTTTGAGGGAGTGTTACAATTTGAAATAAATATAAGTGACCCTTTAGTTTTCTTATGAACAGCAGCCGAAAGCTGAATAATAATTGATAATCATTAGATGTTTCTTAATATAAAATCTACCAGTAAGTTCTGTCCGTTATTGGAATTACAAAAAACAAAAATTTTTTTCAACGTCAATAAATGTTATTAAATAACATAATTGTCACTATTGTTATTGATTTATGGTCGGCCTGAGGGCATTTTCTATATCCCATTTTCCTTTTACAAAAAACCGAACCAGTGCTTTTCGATATCGTCTTCGTTTTTGAATTTTGTTATTTTATAAATATTTTGGAAGGATGTGAACAGGTGACAGCCAGGAGGTGCTAAGTCCGAGGAGTATGGTGGATGCAACAGAATTTCTCAGCTTAGATCTGCCATGCTTTGAAGAGTCTTCAAAGCAGCATACGATTTGGCATTATCATAAAGCAGTATAAGCTGCTTTCTAATTAACATCATCAGCTTCTTCTCTTGAACTGTTATTTTTGAACTATCAAGTTGTTAAGAATACTTCTACGAATCGAACTCTTTTTTCGATTTTGAAACCTCATGATGTATTAACCCTAGAATTTTCTACCACTTTTCAATAAAAGTCAAATTTCAATGACACTTTTAATAAATTCCCATATGCTTCTGTTGCATTTCTTCCTTATGAAGATTGTTATCAAATACAGTGGCGTGAATAAGCTCCATCAGTAGCCATGGGCGCACTATCGCTTCATCCTTAAGGATAAAGTGAATCCTTCTTGCTTTAGTTAATTTACCACTTCAGTATTTATACATTGAGCGATAAAAAGATAAGGTCGAACATGAGTCAAATAAACCTGTGTTCACGTGTCGAATAATGTTATCATTGGAGCGGACAGAACTTTCCCATAGAACTGTTATTTAATATGATTAAAGATAACCTGCTCATCGGTAATGATATCATCTGTCTTATCATTCTCTGATCTTGGTACGAAACGCCCGTAGGGATGAAAATATCGCGAATCAGTTCTGTATGTTATGGTTGCGTTAAAGTAGTTCGAGGGCACCTTAAATCGACTTTTAGGGGTTTTAAAAAAATGTTTAATTGACTGAAAAACGTCATGAGAAGCCATTTGAATAGAGATTAGGAATGATGGTTGGGAGCTATTGTTAAAAATGTACCTGATGAATAGCCGATCCGGTGTGATAAGGTGACTCCATAAGCATCAATACATTCAAATGATTTGAATGCTGAGCTGGAAGATCAGCAACATTCATATCGCGTCCATGAAATACATAAGCCGAAGCGCTTAGATTACTATAAAATGTTAAGCATTGGACTGCAAGATAACGATACTGAAACTAGACTGTACTGGAGCATCAGCACTTTTTTACGATACTCACGCAAAAATGCAGCTCATATTTACAAATAGAATCGACTAATAAACGAATTGATAAGCCACAAAAGCTCTTTTGATCTCTAAGCGGGAATTCAAAAAAGAAAACGATTTCTTGTTCTACTCATTCATGAGCACACAGAAGCTGTACACCTAAATTTTTATGGACATAATTTACATAATCTTACAGATAAAGTATATTTGTATGAATAAATAGTATGTTATATTAAATGTACGTTTTACATTTATCAATTTAACTTTTTTCTCTGATTTTTTCTTAATGAGTTAGTAAAGTCCTCAAGATCAGCCGAGACATAGTAACCATATGTGAATTATCAAATTCTATTTATCACACCTTTAATATACGGTATAATTGTTGATTTTGCTTTTGCTTAAGTAAACAGCTAAAACAAAATCTTATTTCAATTCTATCTAAGAAATTTAGATTAAATCAAACTGGAAGAACCGATGGTAAATTGGTGAAGAAATAATGCTAATGAGATTAAGACTCCTAGAGACTCAGTAGGAAGACGAATACTGAGTGAGAAATAATCACTCACTCAACATAAAAAGTAGTGAGAGTAATGTGGAATGAATAAAGGATTATAGAATGTGAACAGTTTTTCAAGCCAAGTTATCATTCATCACGATTGGCGATTGTGACTTTCTAATTTTTACATAACAAAATTTACTAGTAGTTATAATTAATACTATTATTTAAATATGAAAACTGAAATAAAAAAAAAACTCACTATAGCTTTTGTTCAGTCCTGTCAATGAAGTCGCATTTCAAAGGACAATTCTCAAGAGTTTTAAGCAATGGTGTCTTTAGTGAGTCAGAGAAGAATCCTGTCCAAGCGACGATTACTGGAATCACCTGTAACACGAGAATCATCGAACTGGAATATTTACTAAAACATGTACTAAAATATGAAAGTGGTACGGTTTAAATCCCTTCAAGGAAACCTCAATACTAACTATTGGAGAATTTCTACAGTAGTTTCATTTTTCAAATTCATCAACTTTGAAAATGCTGACCTGAGGTTGTATCGTTGTGGAGGTTTGCTGTTCAACTCTATAGACAACGAAAACGATAATTGTTACTCCCATACTGATAGCAGCACTAATGATCATCATTGACAAAATATCTTAAATAGAAAATAATTAAAACTAAAACTTAGGCAGATTCCATTCTATCTGTAAGCACCTGTAGCGCTATTGATCGCACAAAGCATTGCCCTATTAATTCTACAAAGTAGCTTAATTGTTCTCATTGTTATATTGAAAAAATAACAAGCTAAATGAAAAATATTAGCAGTAATAGATCGAAAATGTGGGAGGATCATGTCACAATATGATTTTGTTGATACCTCACCGCTTCGCTTTAAGATTCTTCTTCTCATTCTGGACGTTTAGCTATCGTGTTGATACCATTAGATCAGAGCAAAACTTCAGAAGACGACACAACCATCGATTGAGAGTTACACCGTTGGAAATATCTTAAAGTCCTCAAATTACTGAGGTCAAATTCGATAAACAAAGCCTATGTCAAGTGGTTCCTCACGATTGCTGTTCATAACGACAAATCTCAACTAATAAAACGTTCATGACTTCAAAGAGGTCATGTTGCTTCTATAATTTTCGCGGTACTTTTTTTTTTAAAGTTTAAGAAACAAAATTATACCTGGTAGTGTTGATATTTATTTACCAAAGTGTAAAACACCATTAATTATTTATAAAATAGCATTTTTATTCAGCACCTCAGCTCCATCTGAGCTTCAAACAATAGATTTTTCATATGAGTGAAGGTAATCACAATTCTAGCGTAGATTGCTTGAGGAAAAACTAATCAATAAGAGATTTCTAGCAATAAACTTTATTATACAGTGAGTGATTCTATCTTTATCGGTGTTCATCTACACGCTGAGCTTTTCTCTAAAAAGCTCTATACAAATTTCCAACATCCAACTGTGTCGGTCAATGGAGGCTTTTCGATATATCGTTGGGTGGTCGGTCATACCTACAGGGTTGAATGATCTACTTTATACACCTCATATTCAGCTATCTTTCTTTCATTATAAGTTGATGACAGCCTTACTTATTGATTACCTTGATTTTGATCTATGTGTAGCGTTTTATTGAAGAGACAACATAACACAAACTTAGGCCAACGTTTTGATAAAATCACCTTCTTCAGAGCTTACAAAGTTCAATGTCAATAATGCGATCTTCAACGTGATGTCGTGAAGGTGGTTAAATGCGAGCCTGGTATATAGTGATTTGAGTTGAAAAAGAAAATGGTGACGAGCCTGATTAAGGCATGCGTGTCACTGTAATGCTTCCATCATTGCGCCCCTGTACCCTCAAATTTGTGTAACTCGTGAAAATTTGAATGTGGCTAACAAAGAACCACTCTTGACGGTATATCTCAGTTTCTTCAACATATTCTGTATCACATAATCTTTTTATTATGTACGAAAAGTATTCCTCATTCCTCTTTTCCATAAAAAATAATCAAAGATCTGTATAATCTACAGACAAACATGCGATGAAACAAATGCATTTGAGGTACTACGTTCTGATATCATTGTACAGTTTACTTACAGGCTGCCTAAATTTCGACAATGATTACTAAATTCTGTAATTATCTTGAGCTGGCCGCAAGACTTCGGATCTCAGCCGGGTCTCAAATCCTCACTTACAGATATCCGGTTTGCGAGGTTCAAGTCGCGCTGAAATTCTAAGTTTTTGAGGGCAACTCAACATAACTACAGATATTATGAGTTGGTTACTTGGAAGCCGCTGCTTGCAGGCAACACAAGCTCCTCATCACTACGGGTTCGTTGAAATGGTATAAGAATAGTCTGAGATCACTTATTTCGTAGAGTTTGGCGACCATAGGTGATTTTATAGATCAGACTCGCATTCATTCAGCTTCACTATATCAAAATGAATACATAGAAATGGTGTATCCTACATGAGAGGATCAACCCCAAAGCTAATCTTATTCTTTCTTGGATTGATATCTACTTCTTCTTTAATATCTTCAAGGACACTTTGATGTTGAAAGTTTCAGGATAAAAGAAATTGCATCGAGAGAAACAAACACAAACCCTAATGTTGCTGAGCTGCAAAAGAACGAAACAACTAATGATTCCCTCATATCCATACAGATTTATGGTTTCATTTGCTAGCGAGTGCACTATCGAGGATTATATATATGTATATATATATCGGGTTATGTCGCGATTATGAGCTTAACTGGATGTAATGGCGATATTGGCTCATTAAACTTGTTAACGGTGCGGTATTAATATATTAAACATTCAGAAAATAACTGAAGCGTTCAACCAACGCTGGATGAGGATATTGGAGGTACAAGCGGTAGCACAAGAGACCGACATCTTCAGATCCCAGCGTGAGTCTCGACTGACGCTCGGGTATAAGAACATGGGTATAATCAATCATAGTTGATAGGAAATAAAAATATCTGCAGAAAAACAATGCTCGTAAATTTCATGATACACTAATGCGAACAATTATTACGGCATTTTGGACAGATTTTATGAAACCAATTACGAATCGAAGAGCAGAAATTCTCATAATCATCCATGATATGACAAGGTGTAGTATAAGGTTAATTGCTGAGTGAGGTACATTCTTTGTTAATGAGGTTTCCATGCAAATATTCCCTTTTTGAACTATTCAGTAGAAGGCTCAGTGAAAAGCAGTGAGTATATAGGACGTTCATTCTCTTTATGGATTTGATGACTTTTTCTGTTTAAGTACTGGTGTTTGGCGGACGGACTTGTGAATAATCTGCTACCCTTCCAAATTCTGAAGAAGCCGAAATCGCCGTGTGTGCTGTTAAGAAGAAATAACGAACTCATTTATTCATATTGAGTAATTTTTGAGCTTACTTATACTTGTAAAGACAAAACGAAAGACTGATTTCGAAGGTAAATAGATGATCAGCAAGAATTCTGATGTTAAGAACAATACGTTTCAAAATTACAGTTCCTTGGGAATCTTGCTTCAACAGTTGAGTTAAATTCGATACGACTGATGAATGATGCACTAAGTGATGTGAGTTATTGAATAGTTGAAAATCAATGATGTGCTATATCTTCAATGAAAAGCTGAATGATAACCATCCTGATAAACTCTGCGCAAAATCAATACCACTATGATCAATATCTAGATAACCTTTTGAGAGAGAGAAAAAAAAATTGTTTGTCAGCTGATATCAAATTGCACAGCTTTCAAATACGAAAAACCATGGCTATATAAAATTGGATTGACTTCCTGGTACTCGAATTACACCAAGCGAGTGACAACAGTGACAATAACAAATTTCCATTCAAAAGCTTAACCAGCTGATCCACTATATCATTATGAACCACCTTTTACTCCTTAGCCTAGGATAAACCAGGATTCCCTCACATGCAACTGTCCTGAAAACCAGAATCATTTCTGATAAGATATAAAGTCTTTTACTTATCACTTCCAAGCTTACATTAGGGATATCCATTTAAACACAATGGCAGTACTTCATCATAATGTAAGGACATATGTTTCCAGTGTGGAGTACTTTTAAGGAAGTAAAGATCTCCTTAGTGAAATAATTTGATCCGCCAAAAAGTCTCTGAATCGAACAATATCGGATTCTACTTCGATGAGAAATGAATGACTCAGAATGTGCAAGCTGAAAGGATAGAGAAAAATTCGAGAAATGCCAAAAAATTTCTCTCGTCTTTTTTCCTCATATCTCTTAAAACCTCAACAATTTATACTTACAATATATTAGAGATATTTGTAAGGAGTAAGCAACTCGGAAATCAATAGGTAGGTAGTGAAGAAGACATACTGTTCAAAACATAACTCATTTAAACAAACTTGTTATACAGAAAATTTTCCTCACATCCACCTTACCGTTTTCCTAATGTAAAGATGTTGTTTGTAGAATCACGTGATGAGGAAATCGTTCACAGATCTGATCATGCATGTGATAGGCAAACAGCTTTCATATTAAAGAAGCAGGCTATGACTGCCTAGTTTTAGATGTAAGCTTTTTTTCCATACTATCACACACGATATATCACAACGAATGGAGGAAAAAAGGCTTATGTTGATCGATAATTTAGCAAAAAAATGATATGACGTCACCAAATGAAGGACGGAACATTCGATGTCTTTGAATAAAAACAATTAGACATCGACTTCTCCTTCATCGTGAAACATTCCAATGGCCTCATTTAAATATTTTTTCTAGTGTCGATATTCAAATGCCTATAGCAGTGTTGTTAACGTGGCGCACAGTTGAAACAATAAGCTGTAATAGTTTTCAGTGATTCAACGACAAGGAAAAACCGGATCAACATAAAAAAATTTGAAAAGTTCTAGCCAAAAAAAATTGATATAATCTGAATTATTACTAAGATAATAATCATAATAATCTGCTCGGTGGTCATCCTGCCCGTAAGTACTACCAAACTCCTAAACCCGAAACTGTATGGATGGGTTATTTTGAGTGATCAGACAGAACCTAAGCATCGTATCTTCGTGAACTTTAGCGTATGATTATCTACATGTTAATATTCACTCCTTTTATTAATGTTTAAGTGTCTATTATTTCTAAGGCAATGAGAGTAATAGCAGCAATGATGTGCAGGGTGTTATGGTCTGGCTCGATTCCACCCTCAGGCATACCAAACCTGCATTCTTACAGGATCGATAAAAGGACAATGAGCAGCACTTCTAGAATATGAACTCTCACAAAATGCCGTATATACCAGGTTTCCCTTTAATTGCCTCCAAGACATAAGTATGAGGACCGATCCTATCAAGCCTCCAAGCAGCAAATCTACAATGCTGTAATACTTATATTTTCATTTCGATCCTTTTCATTCATTTTATACGTCGATGCTTTTAGTGATTTTTTTCAATGAATGTACGCATCTTTATGAGCACAAGTGATTATTTGAACATTTCGACTTGAACGTTTCACAGATATTTTGATACGATGTGGTAAAATGAGTCTCTTCAACCTCACTAAAAGCACTGCACTTTTTTTTTTATCTTGGAGATACATGACAGTTCATAGCGTATAAAGCGATACCAATGACAAACACTAAAAATGACAATCAATAGAGGAAATTCATATCAACAAATGATAGCAGAATATTGACGATGAGAAATATAGTTCTATCGCATAAACATATTTTATTTTCCTCAAAAGAAAAACTTTGAAGCTGATAATCGATTAAATTGAGGAAAAGTCGCAGTTAAATGATTTAAAAACTATACAGAATGATATATGCGTATAAACGTAATCATTAGGAGTTCATTGTGGAATATATGACGACCGACTGCCTGAGCAGTACTGTACTTAAGACGTTTGTCGCGTAGTGCAGTGATAGTAGGAGCAACAAGGACAATTAGGCGCATATACCGTACACCTTATTTCGAATCTGACCAAAAGTCGACCAAGCCTTCCATCACTCGGTGCTTGATGAATTGGTACGAAGATTATCTGTTAACATAAGCAGCACTGACTTGGCAACAGGCTGCTACTTTTGAGCCGTTGTATAGAACATTTTCATTTGAACACCTCAATTATGAAAATACGACGAAGAGGTAGCTCATCTCTTCATCAATCAACGTTTATTCGTATCCTGTTTGACCTCACCTTGAATTTGCGTAATTTAAGAGTGATTAAATTTCTCTTTAAGAGTGAACTACAAAATTTGTGGCCTCAGGCAGTAGATCAAAGTCACTCAACATTGCGGGTATATAATATTTACTATGTAAATAGTAAAATAACTAGAATAAATAGAAGTAATAAGTCTATGTATATTCGCAAGTGACGCTATACTATGGAAAGCAAAAAGGAAGTAATAAAAAAAATCAAGCAGACATTAAAGTGCAACAGAAAAGAATTAGTCATACAGTAAATAAAAAAGTATGATTTATATCTTTAATCAATACAGATAGGAGATTTTTGAACAACAATTTTTTTTGTAGTGTTATATCAATAAGAAATTTATAGGAGGGACAAAGATCAAATCTGTTGATTATGAAAGAGGAATGAGGAATGAGGAAACAAAATCATGTCATCGATATTGCCTTCGTGTATGATACTGAACGACGATCACTCCTGTTACACAGTTGCTTATAAAACTTTTTAGAAGAGCAAAAATTTGTTTCGAATAAGAAAAAGGGTACAATCTTAACGTTTGTCATTTATAAAAAGGTTTCATAGTAACACAACACTGCTCTGTGATATCTGAATGGATTTAAGGTTTTTTTAAAATCACCATGGTAACGACACGGTCTTCTTAGGACACAATTAACTAGATGATAAAATCTATTCAAAGCGAAAATGAACACTAGAGAGACTTGCTTGAGGTTGTTGAGGTAGATCACAATGAGAACCTCATTTAAGGACAACATCTTTAAATCATTTTGATCGGAAAGAAAAGTTTTTTTTTTCTCAATACTACAACAAAATGTGAATCAGGCCATGTACAATAGTACAAAGAAAACTTTTTTTCTAATGCTAAATATTAATCTTTTTACTGTATTGTTGAAGAAGAGAAGATAAGTACTGAAGAATTTGTGGTGATTGATTGCCATGCAATTCTGAGTCATGCGTATGTCAAACGAGTACAAGTGAACTCATGATTTCATTCAACTACACATCACAGTAGTCCACCAAGGCATTCTTTTCTACTTCAGGATTTCATTAACGAATAAAGTTTTTGGAAATACTTGCAAAAATGTCTAATACGGGTTCAGTCGTATTCAGCAGATGATATGCAAGGGCTCGGTTCAGTGGTACGGCCGATGCACCATATGCAAGGGCTCGGGTTAAGTGGTAGTCGGTAGGTTTGCTCCAAAGTTGAGTAGTTTCACCTCAAACTTGGGTAATTAAACCGTAGGTTCGTTCTGGGTTGAAGATGCTGAAGATTGAATGAAGATTACGGAGTTGAGTGAGCGCCTTCGTTAGGTGTTGAGCAGCTACACTAGGTTTTTCCCAGTTTACAGTCGGCCTCCAGACCTCAAACTTGGGTAATTAAACCGTAGGTTCGTTCTGGGTTGAAGATGCTGAAGATTGAATGAAGATTAC